>JAMXBB010000012.1:24762335-25022304 GCA_024138015.1 Lumnitzera littorea
GGGGGGGGGGGGGGGTGGAGATTTGAGAGGATCACGCCTAACACTACAGGTGTATTTTTCACCTATGATCCTCTCGCATTTTTAATTGCTTCCAAATTCCTCATTCATGATTTAAGAGGATCATACCCTAGATTATGAACATGTTCTTCAGACATGCTCCTCTTAGATCTTTAGCTCATCCTCCACTTTTTTTAGCTTTCCTTACTTAAGTTTTTCCCATTTTATTCTTGTAATGTTAACTATAAGACAACACACAAATTCTAAAGAGATGAGATGAGATGATTAAAAGCTCCAAAAAAATTTACTGTAAGTTGCTAGATTAAAAAAAAAAATAATCTTAAGGGGGTGACTAACAAAACAAAACAAAATAAAATAAAGTAAAACAATGGATACAAAAAAGAAAAGTTAGGTTGTTTCCTAATAAGCGCTTTTGTTTAATATCATTAGTTCGACACTTTTTCCTCCTTTTTCTAAGGTGGTCTAAATCTTTGAGGCACATTGTTAAAAATTTCTCTAAGAGTTTCCACTCGTTGTTATCAAAGACAAATATTACTCTGAATGTAGTATCTCGTGTTTTAATTGATTTAGTGGCTTGAGGATCTTTCTTTTTCTATCTTTTTTTGTAATATTTACACGAAACTCATTATTTCCAACACTCAATACCATTTTACTATTTGTCACATCAATTATAGCTTCTACAATGGCTAAGAATGGACATCTTATGATGATAGGAATTTCTGAATCTTTTTTTATATCCAAGACTACAAAGTCCGTTGGGAATTTAAATTTATCCACTTTTAAAAATATATTCTCAATCATCACTTTCATTTTCTAAAGGACGCATAAGCTAATTGAGTTAACATTTCATGTCTTTTCATTGCATCCCCTACTCCTACTTTCGTTGCCATAAAGAAAGGTATCACGTTTATACTTGCACCTAAGTCACAAAATATATTCTTAAGATTTTCATTTCCTATTATGCAATCTAAAGTGAATTTCCCTAGATCGTTTAATTTGGGAGGAAGGGTATCTTTCAGTGTTTCTATACAAGTTTGAGTCAAAATAACCATCTCTAACACGTTTATTTTTCTCTTCTTAGCTATAATTTCTTTCAAATAATGTTTGTAATGAGGTGTTTGTTCTAATAGATCTACTAAGGGAATATTAATTTCCAACTTCTTGAACATCTTTAGAAATCACTCAAAATCTTCATCAGTTTTTCGTTTAATTAAATGTTCTAGAAAGGTATAGATGGTGTACTTTATTTAGCATTAAGCTCATACACTTTAGAAGTGCACGGTTGTTGTACCTTTTCTTCCCTTGAATTTGATGTAGAAGATGGTGATTCATTAGTTTTAACCTTCTTATCTAACCTTAGATGTATGGCATTAACATGCTCTATTGGGGTGAATGTCTTTACAATGTTTTGAAATTGTTTTTCCAACATTTCAAACCCTTCTATTGTCACTTAGGCAAGTTTCTCAACCATTGCTTCCCAAGTTGGTTTCTCTTTTATTTTCACCTCTTTTGCTACTTGAATGCTATAATTAATTTGTGATTCTTTAGATAATGGCCATTTTGGTTTTTTCTTTTCTTTTTTTTTTTATTTTCATCCTTAGTAGACTTAAAGGAATTTGCCTTTATACACTAATGTGGTGGTCAAAAGCTCTACTACCTAAACTAACTAAGTCTCTGATGATTGAATTTTATCTTTTAAATCTTTCTTCCTACTTCTAATATGGATTCCTCAATAATTTCTCAATACTTTTTCTTTTTATCAAGTTAAGATTACAAGATTAATAAAGGGGGTCATTTACCATATTTGCAATATGCCAATTCTTCAATTATTTTAATTGCTTACATTACTAGCATTATTGTTAATGGTCTTCCAACTACAGTTTCAATCCTGAATTTATCTTGATACCAAATCTCATCATAAAATATCAGTAGATGATTCTAGATGGAAGTATCATAATGTAGGCATCTAGTCATCAAATTGCGACATTGCAACCATACCTCATATAATGATTCACCCTCATGTTGCTTAAAAAAAAGATTTGAATTCAAAGTTCTATAGTACAATATAGTGGAAAAGAATGTATGTAATTATCCTCCATAAAAAGTTCTTGCAAAATAAAATAAAATGAAGTAAAAATCTAACACTAAAAAGAAATTGAAAGAGAATAAACAAAGAAAACAAAACTAGCGAAAGCAAACAAGTAAAGAAAATAAAGCACCTAAATCTAAACAATCTTAAATACCAAAATTAGTGTAAAATGTTCCTCGACAATGATACCAAAAACTTGATTTGCTTAACCTAACTTTACTTATATAACACTACTTTTTATAACAAAAAATGTAAATTTACTAGCAAGTGTAGTAGGTAAAGTATATAGTAATAAAATTGGTGAGAACCAGGTCAAACCTATGGAGAATGATGACTAATTTTCGATAATATTAGTCTTGTCTAAATTTAGGCAAATAAAATAAAGGGTTTATGGAAATAATCGAATTATGAAAACTAATCTAACAAAATAATTTAATTAGGATATTCAACATCCGTAACGGATTCAGTTGTAACCAAGTAATTGGAAAACTAGTTACTGTTAACAAATATGTCTTTAATAGGTTTAGTTTTGAAGCAATTAAGCACTAGAAATTCCTTCTTACGAATACAATACTTAGGATTAATCAATTTATCCTTTCTATTACTAGAAAAGTGATAAACTAAATTAATCCTTTTTAATTTATAAACCTTAATTGAATTAAAAGCATACATTATGTCTTTTTTAATCTAGATCATCCAATTCAAAGTAAATAATTAGAAAAAGTTTTGCAACTCAATCGTAATTAACACATATTCTAACAGAGTTAAAATACATGTTGTCGTAATTAAAGACTTAAAACAATAAGCATAATTCACTTAGTGATAATCACAATTATCCAATAAATAATATTAATTAAAACACAACAGAGAAATAATAGGTATACAATATCCAAATTAAGAATATGTAGAAGGGAATGAATACAACTTTTAAAAGAGTTTCAAGCCCTAAGTCAATATCAAATATTGCTCTTATCACTTCCGATGTTGAACTTGAAAGATTACTCTAAAAGATGCTTTTAAGTCCTAACTCTAATTAAATGAAAGGAATAAAAATGAGTTGAAACAAAAGAGTTGTGTCTAATTGTGTTTACAAGGCCCTTTTATTAAAGTACATGTGTCAAATAACTTTTAGGCTTTAAATCTATCCAAAAATAAAAGATTCACAAGGTAATACATCACTACGACCTACGATTACGACCATGATCCTTGCCCATGTTCTTTCTATGCTTCAAAAATTGCAAAATAATTGAAGTGGGAGAATTGCGCCTAAGACCATAGCCGTGGTCCTAGTCATGGTCTCCTCTAGATACTAATTTCTCCTTCATTTCTTGCTTCTTTACTCATAATTTCAATACATAGTCATTATTCATGGGTGTGGTTCTTTCCAAGGCTTCAAAACTCATCCAAAACATCTTCAAATCTTCCAAAACTTAGCCTAAAATCATCCATATCTTCAAATAAGTCAAATGAAGCTTGAAATCAAAAGATAAATAAATTAAGTATCAAATTCAATACAAACACCCATAAAAGCATTATAGATCAATCATAAGATATGTGTATTTATACATCCATCAAATAGTTGAGCCTAATAGCTTAGTGTGAATTGTTTTTATTTATTAGAATGACATGGAATCTTATACTACTTGATCACCCCTTAAACTTAACTTAATCTCTTTTTAGTCTTAATGATAGATACATGCATTGCATACTTTTGCATTATTGCATTGCCTATGCCTACCAAACACCACCTATATGGAGAGGAACATAGGGGTTTCCTTCTTTTCAATTTTGCGAAACTAAGTGATACGAAAGGAGGATACCATAATAGGATTGGAAAGCTATCATGGTCGACAGTTTAGAATGGGTATAGAGGGTATAAAAGGAAACTCCATTACATAACCTTAGATTTAGTGGGATGTGTTATTTAACACATGTAAAACTCCTTAATACCCATGCTGGAGTGGGATTAATTTCTTTAGTCTCATGACATGTGGACAACATCATGTGGATGACACATGAACTATTGCATTGCATTCTAAAAAGGGCTTGATTTGCTTTATTTGTTTCTGTATACGCTTATCCCTTGCCATTTACTGAGTTGTTGTTTTTCTTACTTTCTTATAGATTTTATAGGTATTTATCCATAATTAGTCACCGCAATGGCTATTACTATAGTTCAAATATGTGAACATAAAAAAGGGAATGTCAATGAGTTAGGAAGACAATCTTTCGACACTTCAATGATGTAAACTACTAATAGGGTTTTACCTTAACCTATAAATGCATATGTCTATAAATAAATAAAGGAATTGTTCCGCAAATGATGGCAATGTTTTAGAATGCTTAGTGTGTGTTAACTACTTTTGATAGCAAGCATAGTACTAAGTTGTCATAAATAGTTAATATATAGGATGGTGCTATTTGTTTTAGGCCCGCAAGGCATGATACCCCTATTTTTTACTTTTAAGAGCATCTAGCTTTATGGTTGGATTTGGAGTATATGGTCTGTGTAGGAGGAGATACTACATCTATCTTGGTTATTATTCCCTTCATGAGATAACCCCTCATCGTCCATAGGGTAGAGTCGATCTCTCATAGAACCTCGGTTTGTGTCCTTCTTCTTACTGGCCTACTATGTTGGTCTTCTTGTTAGGCTCAAATGTTATCCTTCGTTAATATAAACTTAAATGCCCTTTGATAGAAATCTTTAAAAATCCATGGCTAACTCTTAGTTAAGGATACTATAGAAGGAATCGGAGGGATTCACACTACGGATGGTGGCATTTAAGGCTATGTTGATGTTGAAGTTAGGGATCTCGAGCATAGTTGAGTTGAAACAGGACAAATAGTCTCTAATGGACCCATTACAACATTGGTCGATCAGGTTGAGAGCAGATGAGTACTTCACTTGCATTTTGCTTGCCAAGAAGTACTGGTAGAAT
Source organism: Lumnitzera littorea (assembly GCA_024138015.1). NCBI lineage: Eukaryota > Viridiplantae > Streptophyta > Magnoliopsida > Myrtales > Combretaceae > Lumnitzera > Lumnitzera littorea. Next base: position 24,767,385 of record JAMXBB010000012.1, read on the forward strand.
TGGTAGCTCCTAGAAGTTGGAGATGGACTTTAGCTTCATGTTATTGAACCACCTTCAAAGTGTTTAAAATACTGTAGGTAATTGCCTTACTACAGCAATGAAGGCTTATCAATGATTTGAAGTAAGTAAGGTGATCATACAGGTTGACTGTCCTATCATAAAACTCCATGACTGAAATTCATATGTAAGAGGTAACATCCCATCCAAGATCTTCTAGGTGAAGGGAGATTGAATTATAGAGAAATGATTAGAGAGATCGTGCTTCTTTGACTCTTTGAGCTAAAAGAGCATCTTAATGTACTCCTTAAGCTCATCAACATGCTTACTAATGAGGGTAGGTACGATGCGATTTGGTACATTTTGCTTTCACTTATTGAATCGAACCTAATATAACGGTTCGTTTTTTTTTTTAAATTGAATATAACCACATAGTTCAGTTCATAAACTTTTCAAAGCTAATTAAAACCGGTTCGGTCCAGTTCGAACTGTTTATTTCAAATTTTTGTTAAATATTTTTATCTCCAATAACATGTTTTCCTTTCCCTTGAACTTTCATATGTTTCTAATTAATTTCTCATATATTTATCATATATAATGATACTTAGAAAAAAGTTGCATAAGATCTTAATAAACTTAACCTAATTGAACGGGGATAAAATCATAAGAGTCTCTATTCTAATGAATAAACAACAAGGAGAGAGAAGTAAAACTACCTATGAAAAAGCAATACAAAGAAAACAAAAGAGATACACTAAGGATCGAAAAAGAAAAGAAAGATACATAAAAAGCACCAAGATGAAACCTTTAATTTGAAAACACACAAGAAAATGACAATTTAAAAAACGAAAAATTTCTAAATGTGAAATTTCAGATGGAATTCATCAATTTAATCTTAATAGTTTACCTAAAAATAAGACAAAAAAGAAAAAGATATGAAAAATTTAATAAAATCCATAAAAATTGATTAAAAAAATAAAAAAACAAAACAAAACAAAACAATTGCATGAAATTATTTTTGTTTAACCACATGGTTCGGTTCAAAACAATTCGGTTTAGTTTACTTTCCTAAATTGAACCACGAATCATTTATATATAACTAAACTGAATCATGACCCAATGGTTCATAAAAAAACTAGTTTTTCGGTTTGATTCGATATGATTTATAGTTCAACCTATGATTCATGGTTTTTTTGCTAGCCCTACTTATTGGCTAGCGAGTGGAGCAACTAAACCTCCAACACTTCAAGTCAATTGTTCTTGGCAGTAGCTTGGTTATGCAAAGCAACTAATAATACAGGTGGAACAATAAGAGGATTATTTTGAGTAACGGGTGCTAGGGAGGTATGAGTAAAGATATGATCATTTTCTAGCGGTGGTGTGACATCCTGTTATTGATCCAATTCATTCAAACAGTCACAAGCTACTAGTCCGTAAGGTCACTACAAATCTGCTCCAAGCAAATGATACACTCTTCATCTACCTGTTACATCGATGGTTGTTGTAATAGGTTGTTGACTTGCTTTATTTCACCAAACTATTCCCCCCTATATTCATGCAAATTCATGGGTTAGGCTTGATTGAATTGGACCTAGAGGCTCAAGTTCCAAAGAGTTCAGCATCCCTCCTTTTAATTAAGTTGGCCTTAGTTTTGAGGAGCTTAGCCCATACTCTAAAGAGGTCGACTTAGGCTTTAAAGCTAGCTTCTAAAATAGTTTATAAACAATTCCTTTATAGTTTCTACTAATGAATCCATTTAGTGTAGCACTTTAAAGTCTCCAAACGAATGACTACTACCTCGAAATGTCTATTTTTTATTTTTTTTGTTGACCAATACCTCAAAATGGTATGGTCTTACAAAACAAATTATTTGCACATAATCAATTTACAAGCTTACATATGAAATACCTCCAAATGGATAAAATTATTTTGAGACCCTAGAAAGGAGGAATCACAAAGAGAATTAAACTAATCTTTTTACATATTGAATCAATAAAATTTTATTTTTGAGTTGACACTAATTTAAGAAGAAGATTTCAAATTGATTTCAAGCTAACTCTACCTTAATAATTTATATCATTTTAACTTGATTCACTAGTCTTCCTTTAACTTAACTAGTGATTTACAAAAAAGAATGATCAACAAGTGATATAAATGTTAAAAGAACCACAATCTAAAAATTAACTATTGAAATTGGAGAGCCTAGTTATAGAATAACTCCATGCAAATCTCATACTTTTGGTGTCATATATAATTTCGAGACACTAGAGTTCTAGCAAAATTGCAATACTAACATCACTAGTTACTCTATGTGATTGTAATTAAGAGGCAGTTTGCAGAAATTACTACTCTTGTAGAGGCTTTGCAAAGAAAATCCATGTAAGTGTGTTTGATGAAATGTAGCAAAAGAATATTATTCATTAATAACAAACTGTAAGAATAGAATATTTATACTATTTTTTGTTAACTAACTATGCTAGCTTAGCTACATGTGTTTATCCTAATCATCTATCATCTACCAACTCAAATATTTCTAACATAAAATAAATATGTTGACATATATCTTAACATCCCACCCTCAAGTGGGACTTACTTGAAGGCCTAACTTGAAATTGATATAAGAAAGACGAGTAGCGGCAACACTTTTTATGAAAATATCAGCCAACTGCAAATGAGATGGAATGAGAACAATTCAAAGAAAGCCTTAGTAAACATGATGTTTGATGAAGTGAATATCAGTGTCTATGTATTGACAAGGATTTGAGGCAATAAGTTGAGTTGACTTGTTATATCAAAACAAGTCAATAGGAGGAGAATGGGAATATGAAGATCACGCAAAATAAAAGACAACTAAAGCAATTCCTTAATAGCAATAGCAACACTTATATATTCAGCTTCTACTGTGGAAGTACTAATAGTAGTTTTCTTTTTGCACTTCCAAGACACGAGATCGGCCTAGCATAATACAAAAACTAGAACTAATTTTGCTTACCATTGGTTTGATAGCCCCACTCTGTATTCAAGAAGATTTGGAGAGTTAAATCATTATCAATAAGGAAGAATAGCCAACATTAATAGTACCCTTAAGAATTTGTGAAGATGTAGAGCAACCTAATGATGAAGAGTTAAGGTTAAGAGACAAATTGACTCAACTTATAGATTTCAAAGGAAATGTTTGAACATGTAATAGATAAGTATAACAGTTGTCCAACTAGCCTTCAATAGATAAGAGGATCATCTAGGACATCAACAAAATCTTTGGATAAAATTACTCTAGTAGGAAGTGGTAAAGAATATGTACGATAAACTTTCTTTGACTTAGCAAATTCCCTTTGGAAGTTATATAAATTTCAATTCCTAAGGAAAATCGAGCTAAACCCAAATCCTTGATTATAAACTTAGCATGTAAAGCTTGCTTAAGTTCAATTATAGATGTAGCATTAGTGCTCGTAACGATCATATTATCAACATACAATAAAACTATCGAACAACCTTAAATTATGAATTTAGTGAACAAAGAATAATCAGTGATAGATTGAGTGAAGTCTTGTTGTAAAAGAAATTGAGATAACTCAATAATCTATTGCCTTGAAACTTGTTTTAGACTATATAAAGACCATTTAAGCTTGCAAACTTGATGAGGAACAGCTTTAGAATAACCAAGAGGTGTCATATATATATATATATATCAAGAAAACCATACAAAAAGGCATTATTTATGTTAATTTGATAAAGATGCCAATTGTAAAAAGTAGCAACAATAATAAAAGTTTTGATGGTAGCCAATTTTGCAACAGGTGAGAAGGCATTATGATAATCTATACTCTCAATTTAAGTATATCCCTTTGCCACCAATCTTGCTTTATGCCTTTTAATAAATCCATTTGGTCTATATTTGATTTTATACACCCATGTAGAAGAGTAGTCAATTCACAAGTATCATTTTAATTCTAAAGCCTCTAATTCTTTATTTGTGGCATTAACCTATATTTTAGATTTTGATGCTTGAGAATAACAAAATGGTTCATGAGCAATTAATACGTATGCTAATGATGCAATATAGTCATGAGGGTAAGTAATAAAGGTCTTGAAGAAAATAAAGGGTATGAAGCATTAGAAGTAAAGGAATTAGATAAAACATGTAATGAATGAATGTAGTCACAAAGCCAAGTAGGTTGCTGCTTAATGTGAGTTGATCTTCTAGGAACTATATGCGTTACCAAGTCATCCAAATCTATACCCCTCAGGTAGTTAGCTAGTTGCTATGCACTGGTGGTAGGATGTGATTTTGAAAAAATAGGACTATAAGACAATTATGGGATATAATTTTAAAGATTAGGATTTCAAGGAATAGTTAGGAAATTATCATGAGTGAAACACAAAGAATCATAGGGAATGGATACAAAAGGATCAAAATCAAAAGAATCCTTTGGAGACTGAAAAGGAAAAATGGACACATGGAAAGAAACATCTTAAGTGCTAAAGATTGTGTGTTTATGCATGTTGTAAACTCTATACCCTTCATTGTTGCTTGCATATCCTAAGAATATACACCAAATAGCCCTTGGCTCAAATTTGCCTTTGTAAGGTTTAAGAACTACAATGTAGCACAAACAACCATCTACCTTTAAATGATCATAAGTTAGTTTAGTTCTAAGCAACATTTCATATGGAGTTTTCCACTTTAACGTAGACATAGGCATTCTATCAATCAAATATATTGCTATAAGTATGCATGCTCTCTAAAATTGCTTAGGTAAATTAACATGAAACATTAAAGCTATTACAGTATCTAGAATATGACAATGTTTCCTTTCAACTCTTCCAATCTGCAGTGGTGTGTAAGGAATAGGTCTTTGATGTATTATTCCAAGACTAGTTAAGATTTTTTAACATGCATGAGTGTTGAGCCTAATTTTTTCCCAATTTTTATAAATAAGTCTTCTTTAAACCAATCAATATTAAACCTTACTCGTTTAATACTGATCCTCGACGAGTGTTTAAAGAAAATCGGTTTTTTATATTTGAAAATATTTTGGAGTTGCCACTTGACCATAGTCGGGAAATAGAGTTAAACTATAACTAATTAAGTGGATTAATTATAACTTAGCTACTGGCTATCAATAAAACTAATTTTTAAACCGATTTTTTTTTTTTTTACTAGAGATCTAGATCCGAGGGATGTTCTATTAAAGCTTAAACGGGTACCACTTTTAATTTTTCGAATTTAACTTTGCTTTTCATATACCCTTCCAATAATATTTATTTACAAGTGATAACTGAAATTGTACCTATTTACAAAAAAATAAGAATTTAAAGAATTAACTACTAAAGAGGGGAAATAAAATTTTTCCATAATTTAAGTCGCTTTGTACGAATGGGTGCCTACGTATCTACTATTTGAGATTAGATTTCTGTAGTTTATTCACGAAAACTTTAGCAAGTGAGTTGATTTTAATTTTTTTGAATAAAAAATCGAGTTTACGTTTTTACTCGATTTAATGTATTTGAGGAAATTTCTCAAAGGGTTCTAAATCGGATTTTATTTATGGAAAGTCCTAAGAAAAAGGTCCTAATTTGGAAAGAGGATCGGCTATTTTTATTTATTATTTTTTTTGGAAAATTAATTTTCTAAGTGGTTACAAGATGTTGTTATTTTTATTTTATTTTGACCAAAGCATAAATAAGTAAAACTAAACTAAACTTTTTTTCTTTTTCTTTTCTAGTTTTTTCCTTCTTTTTTTACAATTACATCCTACGAGTACAAATAATAATGATATAAAAAATATAATACAAAACAATAAAGTTGAACAAGGATTAGACCAGGGAAGAAACGTAGGTCAAAGCCTGGGTACACAGGTCGGATCTGATCGGATTCCGGTCAAATGACCCGATTATGTTGGAGAAGAGAGTAGTGGTGTCGGAGGCTCAATGGAGGTGATTCTAAGGGCTAAAACTTGTGAGAGAGGCTAGATTTATGTGTTTTCTTATTAGATATAGGGGCTTTGGTGAAGCATCGCCACATTTGGTGGCCTCTTAGTGGTTGTCAGAGTTAGGAAGTTGGTGGTGGTCTTAGTTAGACTGCATGGTGGCTACTAGAGTTTAGTGGGAGATTAGGACTGAGGTTTTTGGTGGTGCTAAAGCTTGCAATGTTGGTGGTTTGAGAGGCGAAGGCATCATAGTGGTTGTTCTGAAGGGGTTGAAGGTGATTGAGGTTGGTGTTTAGAGTTCGTTGGATGGGGTCTGTTGTGAGTGACTTAGGTATAGGTTGAAGAGGGTGGTTGGTTGTTGGGGGTGATCGTACGCTTAGTGTGTGGATGGCAACAGTAGGTGTAAATGTGTACTGTGTGTGCCATGGCTGTTGGTGGAGGAATGGGTTTGGGGCTCGGTTTGATAGAAAGGGATGGTGTGGTGTTGAGAGAAAACGTGGTTGTACGGTGTTAGATCTGTTGTTGTTAGATTGGTACAATGGGGATCGTATTATGTAGGTCATAGACGGTTAGGCGATAGAGTGGATAGGAGTTAAGGGTCTACTGGTCGGTAGATGTTCTGGCGAGAGAGAGAGGTCGAGCTGTGTATCTGTTCCATAGGTTAGTAGTTGTGGGGTCTTTGTGTTTGAGGTTGAGGGTGTCGAAGGTTTGCTATATGAGAAAGAGGATGAGGGTTTGTAGCAGCAGCAACGTGCATGTATTGCTGTTGTGTGCACGAGGAGAAGTTAAGTTTTTTTATCTTTTTGAGCAAGAAAGGGAGGGAAAGAAAAGGAAAGAGGAGAAGGAGAAGGGAAGATGTGTTGTTAAGGCTAATCACGAAGTGCAGTGATCTCTAGACATGTGGTAATACGTTGTGTTGTAAGTGAAAAAAAATAAAAGACATTTTCTACCTTTGATGAGAATTGAACCACTGATCTCCAAGCCAAACCCAAATGCAAGTCCAAATGTTTATCCATTATGTCATTTGCCTGTGCCTTGTTTATATGTATAATTAAATTGCACGTATTGATAACATCAGCCTAAGCTAGATTTAAATCTAAGCCCTAATGACCCTCTCCTTATCTTTTATTTAAAAAAAAAAATTCCACTCTATTAAACTATCTAAAAGTTTATTATTTTCTAAATTTCCTAAATCCTCTATTTTTCTAATTTTTTTTGTTTTTCTAAATCTTTATATTTTTTGTATTTTTTCTAAATTTCTTCTTTTTTTTTTTTGGCTTTTCTTAAATTAGGACCCATTACCCTATCATAAAAATTTTGAAAAAGAAAAAATAAGGAGGCAAAAATGGGGTGTCTATAACTGCATCTCTTTGTAATGAAGTTTGAGTAAAACTTTATCACAAAGATAAATAAGACATTATTTTTGCCCTAAGAGTAAAATTTGTCCTAAAGAATGCCTTGGCTAACTATCCTAGGTTAGGTCCATTAGGGATTTTAGTGAATAGTGAAAAGAGAGAAGAGGCGCTCTAAGAGCTGGTGGAGAGACTAAAAGAGGAATTGAAGTCTGGTCATTCCCTTATAAGTTGATGAACCGAGGTAAACAGGTAAGCACTCCTTGAGTTGGTAAAGACCCTAAAGAGATATAGAAGACTTAGTCGTGTCCTTATGAGTTGACTAACTAAGATGCAACAACCAAAGTGCTCCTTGAGTTGGCTAAGACCATAAAGAGATATTGAAAACTTGATTGTGCTACTATGAGCTGACTAACTACGATGAAACGAGCAAGCACTACTTGAGTTAGTTGAGACCTTAAAGAGATATTGAAAACTTGGTCATGCTCCTATGAGTTGACTAACTAAGGTAAAACAGGCGAAGTGCTCCTAGAACTGGTTAAGACCCTAAAGAGATATTAAGGACTTGGTCTTGCCCTTATGAGCTGATTAACCAAGATGCAACAAGCGAAGTGCTCCTTGAGCTGGCTAAGACCTTAAAGAGATATTGAGGACTTGGTCATGCCCTTATGAGCTAACTAACTAAGATGCAACAAGCGAAGTGCTCCTTGAGCTGGCTAAGACCTTAAAGAGATATTGAAGACTTAGTCNCAAGCGAAGTGCTCCTTGAGCTGGCTAAGACCTTAAAGAGATATTGAAGACTTAGTCGTGATGGGAATCGGGCCCGGAACCTTTGACTTGCAATCGAACCCGAGGATTGGAAGGCTTGGTACAGCGAATTCTTCTATTCCAGCCGACTCCTGTCGAAGCTAAGTATTTTGTCACCGACGCGTTCTGCATGCTAAGCCATACGACTACCTATTTCTCACAGCTTATGTGCCGAGAAGCGGAAGGCCGAGAGAACAACTAATCCTCATTCTCATTCACGCCTAGCCAATTACTTACTCGACATCACCCTTGCCGAGATGACGAGAAAGAGACTCCGAACTGACTTAGCCACTATTGCTCGGATAAGCAACCTATTCATACACTTTTGTCTGCATCCTCCAATGGCTTCGTTAATGTATCATTACTACGTGTATAGGACCACGTGTAGAATTTACTCCACCAACCATTATTTTTCTAGAATATTCATTTTTACCTTTTCGTATTCTTGTACATTACTTCTTTAGGGTGATACCTATAATATCCCATAAATTAGCAATCAAAACACGAACATCTGAGTAATAGGATAAAGCCTTGTCCTTCTACAATTAGGGTCAATAGGTGATTTAAGGCATTTGAGAAAGTAAACCGATTGGTCTAGAAATTTACGAGAAACTTGATAATTGTAATCGAAGAACTCTCGTACATTTAGAAGTCTATAATATAATAAGAATATCAAAAATACAATCTAAATGGTGAGAATTTACTTTATATGAGACCTTAAAGTCGAATTTAAGGCAATTGTATCTAAACTTAGGGCTTTTGAGAAAAGTTATCCGATTGAGCTTACACTTTATGACTAAGATAGGAAGGTTAGTTAAAACGACTCGATGAAGTTAAATTTTGAAAATAATTATCCAAAATCCCAATTTTGCTCCCTAGAAGCATAATTACTTAATATAGTCCTAAATTACCCGGAACCCATAAATTGAGCTTGGAAAGCGATGAAAACTTAAAGATAAGTTAATTAAGCTATAAAATGAGATAATATATCATAATTTACCATGTGAGTATAAAAATATTTTTATGAGTATATCTAGTATAAATAATAATTATAACTGTAAATTAACTCAAAAGTCTATAAATATATTATACGTAATGCTACATGACTTCAACTTACTAACTTTTAAGTAGTTTATATTTTTTATAGAAAAATACGTTTATAAATTAGGTCAATAGGTATAAAATAATTTATATTAATGTTACTTGTAATCACAAAAATATGGATCGTAACAATATAATAATGAGTATAATGATATTACTAATGGTACGAGATAATACGTAAAAATAATTGAATTAGTATAAATCTAGTTGGCTAGATATCCCCTCTTCATAAAATTGATTGGAAGCATTCATAAGGGCCAGAATATCTGAATTACATCTACACATAGATATATAATCATATAAATTAATAAAAGAAATTAATTGAAGAATTTAACGTTTGAAAAACACTTTAGAAATTATGATTTAAGATAATATTCATGGAATTAAGTTGAACTTTCATGATTAGAAGAAAATTTAAACGAAGTAATCATATAACTTCAATATTTCAATTTAAGCTTATTTATATGAAACTTTTTTAGAAATATTAAGTTTATCAAGTTTAATTGCTATAACGTAGAGATTCATACTTTTAGATATGGCTTATGATGAATTTTGTAGAATCAATACGTGATCTTAATAATTAATATTGGTGAATAAAATGTCGTATAAGATGTATATAAATAAGTCCCAAATAATTAATATAACTTAACTATATATTATACGTTACTAATATTTTTACTAATAATTACATTAAAACTCTCTCGAAATAACGATACGTGAGAAAATAAAATTCCAACTGTGAATTATTCTTTAGTAATAATGTTGGTGATGAAAAGAAGGAATATTCTTAGAATATGGATAGGTATTGAATAAAATATACTAGATTTATAAAAAAAATAATTTATATATAATTCAACCGCTGATACGAGGCAAGCGCACCTATCAATTTTAATATAGTCGGATATGAGTCCGAATCGATCCCTCAGAGATTTTGAGTACTAATATTAACTTTAGCTTTATTATCTAACCGGAAAATTATGTCGAGTTGAATGAATTAAAAATACTGAAATTAATAAACTAAACTACTTATGAGACTTAATTACGCAAATTAGAAAGCAATAAACTACGAACGACTTCAAGTATGCAATGATGTATTTAGGAATTATTTCCCCTAGTGTTTAATACGTAACCTTTTAAAATATATTCAATTTAGTTTCTATAATTCTTGACCGGAGGGATTCACAATTAAAGCTAATATCTTTCTCAAGCATATTAACCCTAATCCTAAATTATTTACCGGAATCTCTTCACTTAGTAATATAACTTAGAATTGCATTAATGTTTAATGAATTCCCACACAAACAATCAACTTTCCGAAAGAAACATGTATCTTATCTCTAAGTATACATGTAATTCTCCTCAATTATGTTAAGATCTAATTACACATGCAATTTCTCAATCAACATGCATAATATCATATATTGATATTCTAGAATTATCAATCCATAACTAAACGACATAATTGAATCAAGAAAAGATAAAAACTTTCTTGAAATTATAATTCAATCCAAGAATCACATGAAACCCTAGGTTCCATAATCCTAAATACTTGAATTCTAAGCTATCATAACGAATCTAACAACGAGATTCATCAAAAACATGAAATAAAGCATGAAAACCCCTCTTGATTTGATGAACAATCTCTAATCTTGAAATCGATGTCGTTCTTGCTTCTTGATGTTGTTTCTCCTTAAGTCTCTTCTTGTCTCTTGTCTCTCTTTGTTCCTGTAATGTCTCTCTTCTTTTTGAACCCTAAGATCCCCTTATATATGTGCATTACACGGATTTTATTTTCGTCACCAGACACGCCCTGGGACATGGCCGTGTCCCCAGGTCGTGTAACTTTCTGCACAAAGACAAAATTTCTGCACAACTTCAAAATTTCATAACTTCTTCGTTTGAACTCGGAATTGAGTGAAACTTGATTCGTTTTCTTCGTTTTCGAGCCTAGAACGCGTTTAAACCCTGAAATCAACATTTTACTCAATTAAGTATCATTTTCTTTAAAGAAAACCAAAAATGTACGGGAAATGCTATAAAATCACCATATGAAATATGTTTAAAATCAGAGTTATCAACCGCCTTATAAAGGCGGTTAAATTAGCCTATATAAATGTAGCATCACACTACTTACATTTAGAATTAGGGGGATGGGGCAATAGTGAGAGAGAAAGTGAGGAGGGAGGAGGGGGAAAAAGAGAGAGAAAAAAAAGAAAGAGAAAAATAAAAAAAAAAGTGAAAAGAAAAAAAATGAAATAAAAAACTAAAAAAAGAAGAAGAAGAAGACGAAGAAGGAAAAAAAAAAGGGAAGAGCAAAAGAAGAACAAAAGAGGATTCGATACTTTCAGATAACTTATTTCTATAATTATAAGTATTGTTTTTTTAATTGATATTTAATAGTTATAGAAAAGAGGTGTCTGTTATTTCATTATTTTTCTAAATCGAGTATTTTATCTGTATCATTTTGTTCTTTTTTGAATTATAACTTAGAATATGTGAGACTTGTATATCATTGATACCAGTTTGTAAAATAAGCAGATCTCTAGTAATAATCATTTACTAGAATTATTAAAATTGAACTTTATATTCCTACAAATTTAACATTATTTCTTCCATAAAATTCGAGTATATATGATTTATTATATTTTGTTGCAAAATTGTATGAAGACATATTCTTCATTACCTAAGGTGATATCAACGTAATATTGGTTGTTATATAGTTTTATCTACATACTAGAATTAGAAATACCTTTTAGAGATAATCTTTTAAAAGAACACGTAATACATATAATTGAGTTCATACAAATTCCATGATACTAACCTTACTAAAACTGAATTATTTTAGGTAATAAAATAGACATTTTCCGTAATATCAAGGAAAATATCGCCCTACAACGGCCTTTTTGTAATTAAAATATAATATAAATAATAGTAAATACGTTTCGATATAACCGAAATGATGTAATGTAAATAGTAGTAAAACTGCGTATGTTTATTATTAAGTAAATTGCTATAACCTATATCTCAATAATATTATGAATTTACATACTACAATAACCCTACTGTAATTGAAACGTGATTTAATCAATTAAAAGTATGTTTTGATACAATCGAAACGATATATTATACGTAATAGTATAATTATGTATATTATTAATAATTAATAACTTAACTTGACTTATAAAATAAAACTATATATTATTAAATAAGAAAAATGATAATACACTTCATATATATATATATACATATATATGTATAACCGTTTTAGATAATACCTTAATATTTTCGTAACTATTACGAAAATTGAATTTGGGTTTTGTATATATAGGGTCTCCAAGTGATCAGATCGTTGATGATACGAGTTTTCCGCAGTGAGCATCAGAACAAGTAAGTGGGATTAATGCTTTACAGTATTTTGAGATATTATTGCAGAATATCTAGGGACTTTGGTATGTATTAGCTTGTGATTATAGTTAGCTATTTATGCATATACAACATTTGTGGTTGGGTTTCAATTTGCTGTGATGGGAGTTAAGCTCCATGATATGGATGTTCTGTAAATATTATTATGTTTGAATTGCTTGAACTTGGTTGATCACCTTAAAAATAAACTAACTTAAACTTCGCTTAACATCTAATTTGATATGCATCGCAACCCACTAGGGGTAATGGTTAGGATTCTCGGGCCAAACACAGACTCCCTTCGATAAGGATAGCCGAAATAGTCTTTTCCCTACCCTTAGTTGAACTAAGTAACAGGAAAGGAGATCACAGTAAAGTTGAGGGCCGTAGTTCAAAGGTAGTCACGGGAGGAGGGTGTTCTCCATTGCACAAGTCCTGGTTTAGTTTTGATCCATGAGTGTATGACGTCAATCTCCTCAACCCGAATTAGAGCGAGCGCAATTTCTCTAATCTTACGGCAGACCGGATAACGTTGTGCGATGGTATTTGCTTATACATGCATTGCATCTAACCAACTTGGTTGAAAACCCTACTTGTGATGTGCCGTGTACATTCTTCTATCTCCACCATACTTATTAAGTAAGTTGTTGCTCATTCCCTTATAGTTTGTTTTGTAAGTTCCAAATGGTTTACAAGTGCCTACCTAACACCAGAACCCTAGTAAACTGGGACGGGGAGTGAGATACAAAAAGAAATGGCCAATTATTGCCCTTAGTATTAACTTTTTATCTTTTAAGGAAAACTATACAAGACTTCTCAAAAGGCTTGGTAGTTTTCAATATTTTGGTTTGTATATAAAATGACAGGTACCTATGGGATTTATTGCCACTCTTTTATAAGGTTAAATTACAAGTTTATATTTAACAAATTATTTTAAAGGATTACTCCGCAAGTTTATATCAAATAGGTATTGAATTGAACGCTTCAAAAGGATAAAGTCGAGTACACCTAGTGTGAACTAGGCCTAAGATAGCAGCTATAAGGATAATTTCTATCTTAGGATGGCTCATATAGCAGGATTGTTACGACTTCATCTTTTTGGGGCTTAATAATACCCTTTTTTGTCTTTTCCTTTTTGGGCATGTTGCCTTAAATTCTTAAGTATAAATGCCCTTGTACTTGTAGTTGTAACAATTAGATTGATTATCATTAATATACTTTAGAATTTTCCTTATTTACGTAAACACTACCTGTTTACTCTTAACAACACTTTTATCCTAACCCTAGAACAAGGTTAGCTGGCGAGTAATCTCACCGGATCAATTCGTATGTTATATCGAATTGTGCCGTAAGTCTTCGGAAGTTCCATTGGTGTGTCATATCCTCTAAAGCTATTCGTAGGTTTTTGCTTACTATTCATTCGCATTAGTCCTTTCCATATATTTCCCCATTACTTCCTTTTCGAGCTTTTTGCAAGCTTGGACCCATCTAGTGACTGGCCTTATCTGCTTTTGGTAACGGTTCACATCATCTTGGTATTAGAGTAGAAGTTTTGTTTGAGTTAGAGTTTGTTTTCAAAGTTCTGTTTATACTCTATTTTACGTATGTGAAATAGAGCAAGTTACAATGTTCATCTTTGCTGCTGTATTTGCTAACTAGTACTTTCCTAAAGTGTTTAAGCTTTAAATCTGTAAAGAAAATGACTAACTTAAGTGTGAATGTTGGTATAGGAGATGATAATAGTGGAGTTATCCACCAAGGCAGACAGTCTTAGGGAACTCCTAAAAGTATTGATGAGAGATTGGATGAGGTAGCTAATCTCTTAGTGGATCTGACTTTAGTTGTTCATGTGTTGGCCTGTCAACCAACTGAACCTATGCAAAATACCCTACGAGTTGCTTAACCTGTTAGATAACAGAACCCATCTCAATTCATTCGAGGTGGAGGAGTAGGTGGACGAGTAAGACGGAGGATATACTTGAGAGAACTAAATGGAGAAGACGACGAAGAGGAAAAGTATTTTGAAGAAAAGTGCATACGAGTTCTTAGAGCATCTGACCATGTGAAGCTTTGGATTTCAAGCTTCAATGGGTTTGAGAATGCTAATGAATATTTGGAGTTAGAAGAGAAGGTAGAGCATGTTTTTTATTATTATCAATGCAAGGATTACGAGAAAGTAAGAATTGCTACTGTTGAGTTCTCCAGATATGCCGCCATGTGGTGGAAGCATTTCCAACCTATGAGGAGACGAGAAGGTTACCGAGAGATTAATACTTAGCCTGAGATAAAGAGAATACTTAGAAACAGGTTTGTGTTGGAAACTTATCTTCAAGATACTTTTACTCAACTTCAGGAGCTAAGACAAAGAGGCAAAATTGTTGATGAGTATGTTCAACAATTTCAAATGCTTATGATCCATTGCGAAGTAGAGGAACCACTAACTCAAACTGTCTGAAGATTCATTACTAAGTTAAGAGGTGACATTGGAGACATTGTAGAACTCTAATAATTTACCACAATGGATGAGGCCAGCAAAATAGCCTTGTAAGTAGAGAGGCAAAGAAGGAGCAAAGTACCAGCCAGGATGTCGACTAGCTGACCTGCAAGTCACTAAGCTTAGTCGAGTACCAAGCCGAGCTAAAAGATGGATGTTCGAGCCGATCAGAAAGGCCAACCTGACTGTAAAGTGATAACTCAAACTTATGAGAAGGGGCAGGGATCAGGTAGGAAGACGAGCTAGATCAAGTGCTTCAAATGCTAAGGGTTTGGACATATGGCAACTCAGTATACAAACCGAAGAACTATGGTGATTAAGGGAGACGTCTTAAAGCTAGAGGTAGGTAGTACAAATAGGAACCTAAGGAGGAGATCACTGCTAAGGAAGAAAATGCCGAGAAAGAACTAATTGAGGAAGACGTGTTTGTTGAGGACTTAGATTAGCTGATCATGGTTGTTCAACGTACAATGAACATGAAACCCTTACGAGAGGAGAAACAGAGAGAGAATTTGTTTTATACCACTTGTAAGGTGAATAATTAGGTGTGTGCCCTCATTGTAGATAATGGAACTTACACTAATGTGGTATCGGTCGATCTTATTTCAAAATTGAAGTTGATAACTATAGCACATCCAAAGCCATATAAGTTGCATTGGTTGAGTGAAAAAGGGGTACTACATGTCACTTAGCAAATACTACTGCCGATCACTATAAGGAATTACTCTGACCTGATTCTTTGTGATTTATTACCCATGTGTGCCTCCTACGTGTTACTAAGTAAGCCGTAGTTGTTTGATAGGAGAGTTATTCATAACAGCTACAAGAACACGTACATGTTCAAGAAGGATGACCGAAAGATCACATTAAACCCAATGCTACCAAGAAAAGTTAATAAATTGTAAACAAAACTTGCTTGCAAATCGAAGAAGGCTCTGGTGATGAGTAGAGCCAAGCTTCGAGAGGCTATCAATATTGACGAGCTAACCCTTATGTTGGTTAAATGCTTATTGGAGATGAAGGAGTGGAGTGAACTACCTTAGGAAATCAAAGAGTAGCTAGATGAGTATGCCGACTTGTTCCTAGAATAGTTACCTAAGGGGCTACCCCCAACTCGAGGTATAGAACACTACATTGACTTAGTACCTGGCATCACATTGTCGAGTAAGCCAGCCTATCAAATGAATCCCAAATAGGTTTCTGAGCTCTAACTTCAAGTCAATGAGTTACTGGAGAGAGGATACGTCAGGGAAAGTCTTGGCACTTACGTTGTGCTAGCGCTTCTAGGGCCTAAAAAGGATGGAACCTAGCGGATGGGTGTTAACAGCCAAGTCGTAATTAAGATCACGATCAAATATAGGTATTCGATCCTGAGGTTAGAAGACATGTTGGATGAGTTAAGTGGAGTTGAGGTCTTCAATAAGATTGACCTAAAGTCTAACTACCATTAAATTCGCATAAGGCCAAGAGATGAATGGAAGACTGCGTTTAAAACTCGGCATGGACTCTACGAGTAAATGGTCATACCATTTGGCCTGTTGAATGCCTCAAATACTTTCATGTAATTAATGAACCACATGTTAGGACATTTGATTAGAAAGTATGTCATGGTGTACTTTAACGACATACTAGTCTACAATACCGACATGTCGAGTCACTACGAGCATCTCCGAGTTGTATTAAATATTCTCTATGCAGAGAAATTATTTGGTAACTTGAAGAAGTATTACTTTTGTTAGGAGGAAATTGTTCTCTTAGGTTATGTAGTCAGTGGAAGAAGCTTACGAAAAGATGACGAGAATATCCGAACAATTGTAAAGTGGCCGACTCCTACTACTTGTGCCGACGTAAGAAGTTTCCACAAATTGGCTTCATTTTATAGACGATTTATTAGGAATTTCAATACCTTCACCGCACCACTTACTAAGCTAATAAAGAAAAACACCGACTTCCGATGGGGAGAAAAGGAGGAGAGTAGCTTTGTCGAGATAAAAGAAAGATTGATCTCTGCCCTAGTGTTAATTCTACCTGACTTTAAGAAAATATTTGAGCTAAAATGTGACGCATTAGGCATTGTCCTAATACAAGTATGCCGAGAGAATTTGTGATATATATTAACCATGAGTTGTTGAGGTACCTCCGAAGTCAGACAAAGTTATTGAAGCAGTAGGCAAGATGGGTTGAATTCCTTGAGGGGTTCAATTTTGTAATAAAATATAAACAAGGAAGAAGTAATGGCATTGCAAATGCTCTTTTGAAAAGATATGCACTTATGAATGAATTGCAAACTAGACTATTTGGGTTTACGAGTATCGAAGAATAGTATTGTGAGGATCTACACTTTGGACCCATAATTACGCGGTGTGTCTATGGAAGAATAGTAGACAAGTATTATTTGGAGGATGGGCACTTGTTCCACAGTGGAAAATTATGCGTGCTAACTTATTCCCTAAGGGAGTTATTGATCAGGGAAGCTTATAATGGAGGACTCTTCAGACATTTTAGAGAAAGAAGGACTTGTAAACTGTTGAATGGTCGATTCTTTTGGCTGAGAATGAGGAGAGATGAGTGTCGAGTTGTCGCAAGCTATGCCGTATGCAAGAAGGCTAAGTATCGACTCGAATAAGGGAAAGCAATGCCTTTACTTGTCTCGACAAAGCCGTGGATTGAATTGAGTATAAACTTTGTTCTCAGATTACTATGAACTACCTGAGGCAAAGATTCTATAATGGTCATCGTGGATTAGTTCAGCAAAATGGCACACTTCTTGCCTTACTTCAAAACTAACGATACTTCGGCTATTTCTTCTCTTTTCTTGCAGGAGATTATGTGAATACATGGCGTACCAAGAAGTGTAGTCTCTAATAGAGACCCAAAGTTTCTAAGCCGTTTTTAGAGGACCTTGTGGCATTAGATGGGGACCAAACAACTATTTAGTACTTCCTATCAGCTCCAAAATGATGGCTAAACAGAGGTGGTTAATCATACTTTGGGATCACTGCTCTGAGTTGCAATAGGTAAGAACTTAGCTAACTAGGACATCTACTTGCTAGTTATCGAATTCGCTTACAACTGGATAGTGAATGACACCACTAAGCATACTCCCTTTGAAGTGGTATATGGTTTCAATACCAAGTTACCCCTCAGTTATACCCCTGTACTTGTACCTGCATAAGAGGACCTTGGCACAGGGGTTAGAGCACAATCCCTTTAGCACATCTATAATAAAGTCACTCGGCACATTGATTAAGCTGCTGGAAGAATGCAAAAGAAGATTAAGGGTAGGACAACCAAACAATTCCAGGAAGGAGACTTGGTATGGTTGCACCTTAGCAAGGAACGGTTTTTGAGCAAAAGGAAGAGTAAATTATCGGCAAGAGTTAAAGGACCCTTCAAGATCCTCCAAAAAATCAATGATAATGCCTACAGGTTGGAGCTACCCAATCATTATGGGGTATTTGACACCTTTAACATTGCCGACCTTTGTCCCTACCATCTAAATGGAGAGCCGACTGAAGATCGTACGGATTTGACCCTAAATCCAAATCAACCTGAAGGGAAAGATGGGAATCGGGCCATAGGACCTTTGACACACAACCGAGCCCAAGGACTAGAAGGCCTGGTACGGCGAATTCTCCTATTCTAGTCGACTCTTGTCAAGGATGAGTATTTCCTTGCCGATGTGTTCTATAAGCTAAGTTGTATGATTGCCTATTTTTTACAGATTATGTGTTGAGAAGCGAAAGGCTGAGAGAACAACCAATCCTCATTCTTACTTATGCCTAGCCAATTACTCACTCGGCATCACCTTTGCTAAGATGATAAGAGAGAGACTTCGAATTGACTTAGCCACCCCTGTTCAGACAAGCAACCTGTTCATATACTTTTGTCCACATCCTCCAACAGTCTCGGCAATGTATCATTACTACGTGTATAGGACCACGTATAGAATCTACTCCACTAACTATTACTTTTCTGGAATATTCATTTTTACCCTTTCATATTCTTATACATAACTTCTTTAGGGTAATATCCTTTTTGTCTTTTCCTTTTTAAGCATGTTGCCCTAAATTCTCGAGTATAAATATCTTTGTACTTGTAGCTATAACAATCAGATTGATTATCATTAATATACTTAAATATTTTCCTTCCTTTCATAAACACTACTCGTTTATTCTTGACATCACTTTTATCCTAACCTTTGAGCAAGGCTAAGTGGTAGGTAATGGTGCAAATCGTGACCAAGAATATATAAGGCTGGTCGCTGGATGAGTCCAAGCTTGCAGAAAGCTTGAAAGAGTTAATGGAGGAAAGTGCGAAAGGAATAAATGATTAATGAAAAATAAGCAAAACCTATGAACAACTCTAAAGGATATGACGCACCAATGAAACTGTTAAGGACTCACGACACAATTTGATATGATGTACGAATTGGTCCAATAAGGTTACTCACCACCTAGCCATGCTTAAGGGTTAGGATAAGAGTGATGCTGAGAGTAAATAGAGTATTTATACAAGGAAGGAAAAACGCATAAGTGTGTTAATGGTAATCTTTGTATATTCTTACAGCTACAATTGTAAGGGTGTTTATACCTATAAGTTAAGGTAACTTACCCAAAAAGGAAAAGATAAAAAGGGCATTTCCTAAGGAAGTAATGTATAAGATACAAAGAGATAAAAATGAATGTACAAGGAAAGCAATCATTGGTGTAACGGATTCTACATATGATATTGTATACGTCGTGATGTTGTATTGGTGATGTCGTTAGAGGATGTGGATAAAAAGTACGGGCAACTTGCTTGTCTGAGTTGAGGTAGCTTGGTCAATCCAGACTCTCTCTCTCGACATCTCGATAGGGGTGAGGCTAAGTAACTAATTGGCCAGGCATGTGCGAGAATGAAGATAGGTTATTATCTCGGCCTTCAGTTTCTTGGCACTCAACACGTAAGAAGTAGGTAGTCACTCGGCTCAGTAGGTAGAATGGGTCAGCAAGGGGATACTCGACCTTTACATTAGTTGAGCAGAATAGGAAGATTCATCTTGCTAGTCCCTTTAGTCCTCAGGCTTAGCAGCGGGTCAGAGGTTCAATAGCCTGATTCCCATCATTCCTTCCAAGTTGTTTTGGATTTGGGATCAAATTTGAATGGTCTTTGATAAGCTCTTCATCAGGGTAATATGGACTGAGGTTAGCAATGTTGAAGGCATTAGAAACCCCATAGTCCTTGAGCAACTCCAATCTATAGGTGTTGTCATTGATTTTTTGGAGGATTCTGAAAGGTCTTTTAGCTCATGCAGATAATTTGTTCCTCTTCTCGTTCAGGAACCATTCCTTGCTAAGGTGTAACCATACTAAGTCTCCTGGCTGGAATTATTTAATTATCCTACCCTAGGTCTTCTCCTGCATTCTTCTAGCATCTTAATTGATGTGCCAGGTGACCTTATCATAGATGTATTAGAAGGATTCTGCTCTAGCTGAGGTGTTAGAGTCCTCTTACGCGAGTGCAGGTATTAGGGTATGGTCAAGGGATAACTTAGGATTGAAACTATAGACCACCTCAATGAGAGTCTGCTTAGTGGTATCATACACTATTTAGTTGGAAGCGAACTTGACCACTAGCGAGCAAACGTCTCAATCAGCTAGGTTCTTGGCTACTACATCTTGGAGCAGTTATCCTAAAGTGCAATTGACCACCTTTGTTTGGCCATCAATTTGAGAGTGATAAGAAGTACTGAATAGTAGTTTAGAGACTACTAAAGAACTTCAGGTCTCTATCGGAGACTACACTTCTTGGTACGCTGCGTATCCACACAATTTCTTGTAAGAAAAGAGAAGCAATAGTTGAAGCATCATTAGTTTTGGAGCAAGGCACGAAGTATGCCATTTTGTTGAACTGATCTATGACAATTATTATATAATCTTTGCCTCGGGTAGTTCGTAGTAGTCTAAGAACAAAGTCCATACTCAATTTAGTCCATGGCTTCATCGGGACAGGCAAAGGCATTGCTTTCCCTTGCTTGACTCAATACTTAGCCTTCTTACACACGATACAGCTCTTAATAACTCGGTGTACATCTCTCCTCATTCTCGACCAAAAGAATCTACTATTCAGCAGTTCAGAAGTCCTCATTTCTCCAAAATGTCCAAAAAGTCCTCTACTATAGGCTTCCTTAATCAATAATTCCCGCGGTGAACAGGTCGGCACGCATAAGTTTCCACCTCGAAACAAGTAACCATCCTCCATATGATACTCATCCACCGTTCTTCCATCAATGCATCGCATGATTATAGGTCCAAAGTATAGATCCTCATAATACTGTTTTTTGATACTTGTAAACCTAAACGGTTTGGTCTATAATTCAAATAAAAGTGCATGTCTTCTGAACAGAGCATTTGCAACAACATTGCTCTTTCCTTGCTTATATTTTATTACAAAATTGAATCCCTCAAGGGATTCAACCTATTTCGCCTGTTGCTTTGTTAACTTGGTCTGACTTTAGAGGTACCTTAGTGACTTATGGTCAATATATATAACAAATTCTCTTGGTAGTAAATAGTGCTACCATACTTACAGTGCACAGGTTAGTGCCAAGAGTTCTTTGTCATATGCGGAATAATTCAACTATGGTCCTCTAAGCTTCTCATTATGGAAGGCAATCGGTTGGCCTTCCTGCATTAGGATAATGCCTATTCTAACGCCTGATGCGTTACACTTCAACTCAAATACTTTCTCGAAGTTAGGTAGAACTAACATCAGGGCAGAGGTCAACCTTTCTTTTATCTTTGTAAAGCTCTTCTCCTCCCTTTCTCCCCATCAGAAGTCGATGTTCTTCGTGAACTCAGTAAGAGACATGGCAAGGTGTTGAAATTGTTGACGAATTGTCTATAAAATGAAGCTAGTCCATGAAACTTCTTACATCGACATAAGTAATAGGAGTCAGCCACTTGACAATTGCTTAAATCTTCTCATCATCCACTCGTAAGCCTCCTTTATTGACTACATAGCCCAAGAATACCACTTCCTTCTCGCAAAAGCAACATTTCTTTAGATTGCCGAATAATCTCTCGACACGAAGGATATCCAGAACAGTACATAAGTGTTCACAGTGACTGGGCATGTCGGTACTGCAGACCAAGGTGTCGTTAAAGTATACCATGACATACTTCCCTATAAGATGTTTCAACGCATGGTTCATTAGTCTCATGAAAGTGCTAGGGGCACTTGACAAGCCAAAGGGCATAACCATCCATTCGTATAATCCATGTCGAGTCTTAAAAATGTTGTTTTCCACTCATTGCTTGGCCTCATGTGGATTTGATGATAACCAGATTTAAGATCAATCTTACTGAAAATCTTGGCTCCACTCAGTTCATCCAACATGTCTTCTAGCCTTGGGATCAGATACTTGTATTTGATAGTGATCTTGTTCAAGGCTCAGCTATCTACACACATTCACCAGGTTCCATGCTTCTTCAGTACTAAAAGCGCTGGCAAAGTGCAAGGGCTGAGACTTTCTTTGACATAGCCTCTTTCTAGTAGCTCATCGACTTATTGCTGGAGCTTAGAAGCCTGCTTAGGATTCATCCGATAAGCTGGCTTATTTAGTAGTACGGTACCGGGTACTAAGTTAATGCAGTGCTTTATGCCATGAGTTGGAGGCAACCCCTCAGGTAACTGTTTTGGGAACGAGTCAGTATACTTATCTAGCAACTTCTTGATTTCCTAAGGTAGTTCACCTCGCTCTTTCATTTCTAATAGTCACCCGACCTACAATAGGGTCAGCTCATCAGTATTGATAGCTTCTTAGAGCTCAGCTTTACTCATCACCAGAGCTTTCTTCGATCTGTGAGTAAGTTTTTTCTACAATTAATTAACCTCTCTCGGCAACATTGGGTTTAGTGTTATCTTTCAATCATCCTTTTCAAACATGTACATATTCCTATAGCCGTCATAGATAACTCTCCTATCAAATAACTCAGTTTACCCAGTAATACGTAGGAAGCGCACATAGGTAGTACATCATAGAGAATTTGGTTAAAGTAATTCCCTATAGTGATCAGTAGTTGTATTTGCCGAGTAATATGTAATGCTCCTTTCTCACTTAACCAATGCAACTTGTATGGCTTTGGATATACAACAGTTGGCAACTTCAACTTTGAGATAAGATTGGCTAATGCCACATTGGTGTAACTTCCACTATCCACAATGAGGGCATACACCTGATCATTCACCTTACAGGTGATATGAAACAAATTCTCTCTCTATTCCTCTTTTTGTAAGGGTTCCATATTCATAATACGTCGAACAACTATGAGTAACTGGTCTAAGTCTTTAGCAAACATGTTCTCCTCAATCAGTTCTTTCTCGATAGAGACCTCCTCTTCTTCAGGTTCCTCATTAGTGCTGTCTACTTCTAGCTTCGGGATGTCTCCCTTAATGACCATCGCCCATCGGTTTGGGTACCGATTAGCTATGTGTCCGAACCTTTGGCACTTGAAGCACTTGATTTAACTCGTCTTCCTACTAGACTCTTGCCCCTTCTCGTAAGTTTGGGTCGACACTTTGGTGTCAGGTTAGCCCTTTAGTTCTGTTCGGACATCCATCTTTCAGCTCAACTCGATACTTAACTGAGCTTGGTGACTTGCCTGTCCAAGTCAGCTAGTCGGCATCTTCGTCGGTACTCGGCTCCTCCTTTGCCTTTCTACTCGCTGAGCCATTCTGATGGCTTCATCCATTATGGTAAAGCGTTGGAGTTCCATAATGTCCTAAATATCACCTCTCAACCCAGTGATGAATCCTGAGATTGTTTGAACCGGTGGTTCCTGCACTTCATAATGAATCATAAGCATTTAAAATTCTTAAACATACTTGTCAACAGTCTAACCTCCTTGTCTCAGCTTCGGAAGCCGAGTGAAAGTATCTTAAAGATAAGTTTCTAGCAAGAATCTTTTTCTGAGTATTCTTTTCATCTTAAGCCAAGTATTAATCTTTCGATAGCCCTTTCGTCTCCTCATAGCCTAAAAATTTTTCCACTACATGGTAGCATATCCGGACAACTCAACATCTGCAATTCTCACCTTCTCATAATCCTCATATTGATTATAGTCAAAGATATGCTCTACCTTCTCTTCCCATTCCAGATATTCATCAGCATTCCCAAATCCATTGAAACTCAAAATCTAAAGTTTCACATGATCAAATGCTCTGGGGACTCATACATGCTCTTCTTCAAAATACTCTTCCTCATCCTCTTTATCAGACTCTCTCAAGTTTATTCTTTGCCTTACTTATCCACCTACTCCTCTACCTTGAACTGGTCGAGCTAGGTTCTAACCTCTAGCAGGTTGAGCAGCTTTTACACAGCCTTAGTGGGTTAGGAAGCTAGCGCATGAACAGCTCAAGTTAGATCTACTAAGAGATTAGCCACCTCATCAAGTCTCTTGTCAGTACTTCTTAGTGTCTCCTTTGACTATTGTCTATTGTAGACAACTCCATTGTTATCATCTCCAGCACCAACATTTACACTTGGATCCATCATTTTCTTTACTAATTCAAAGTTTAAATAAACACTCATGTTAATAGCTAGCAAACTTAACAATTAAGATGAACATAGTAGCTTGCTCTATTTCACACACATAAAATAAAGTATGAACAACACTTTAGAAGAACCAACAACTTAAACAAAACCTCCGCTCTGATACCAAGATGATGCAAACTGTGACCAAGAACAGATAAAGTCGATCACTGGATGGGTTCAAGCTTGTAAAAAGCTCAAAAGAGCTAATAGGGGAAAGTGTAAAAGGAATGAATGACAAATAAAAAGTAAGCAAAACCCATGAACAGCTCTAGAGGATATGACACACCAATGAAACTTTCTAAGACTTACGACACAATTCGATATGATGCACAAAACGATTTAGTGAGGTTATTCACCACCTAGCCTTACTCAAGGGTTAAGTTAAGAGTAATGCCAAAAGTAAATAGAGTGTTTACATAAGGAAGGAAAAACATACAAGTGCGTTAATGGTAATCTTTGTATATCTTACAGCTACAATTACAAGACTATTTATACCCATAAGTTAAGGAAATGTGCCCAAAAAGAAAAAGACAAAAAGGGCATTTCCTAAGGAAGTAATGTATAAGATACAAAGGGGTAAAAATGAATATATAACGAAAGCAATCATTGGTGTAACAGATTCTACACATGATACTATACATGTGATGATGTTGTATTGGTGATGCCGTTGGATGATGTAAACAAAAAGTAAGGATAGCTTGCTTATCCGAGCAGGAGTGGCTTAGTTAGTCTGGACTCTCTCTCTCACCAAGGGTAAGGCTGAGTAAGTAATTAGCTAGGCATGTGTAAGAATGAAGATGGGTTGTTATCTTGGCCTTCAATTTCTTGGCACTCAACACAAGAGAAGTAGGTAGTCACTTAGCTCAATAGGTAGAATAGGTCAATAAGGAGATACTCGACCTTCACATGAGTCGACTGGAACAAGAGGATTCGCCTTGCCAATCCTTTTAGTCCTCGAGCTCAACTACGGGATAGAGTTCCAATAGCATGATTCCCATCAAGTAACCTCACTGGACCGATTCATGCATTATATCAAATTATGTTGCGAGTCTTCGAAAGTTCCATTGGTACGTCATATCCTCTAAAGCTGTTCGTAGGTTTTTGCTTACTCTTCGTTGGCATTAACTCTTTCCACACATTTCCTCATCACTTCCTTTTCGAGCTTTCTGCAAGCTTAGACCCATCCAACAACCGGCCTTGTCCGTTCTTGGTTATGGTTCACATCAGGCATCTTTTGTGGCAATCCCAAAGACTAAGGATAGAACAAAATAAAAGCCTTTATCTTAGCTGCATTCAAGACTTACCTATTCCCTAATGGAAAGTTCCTTATTCATTTCAGGGTTACTGAATTAGTGGGTCAATTTCTTGAAGGCAAATCATATATCCCGGCTCTCCTTATAGAACAAATCAAAAGCGTCATCATTTGAAAGAAAAGAACAATGATGCACTGAAGGCCAGCATGGCACTACTAATTGTATGGTTTATGAGCCACATGAAGTGTTATGGGCTTGATCTGATCCGATGAGAATTTGCCTATAATATTGATCTGATCAATTCTTTTGTTAACAAGGTCCATCTCCCATGAGAAAAATCTACTCCCTGTTAGGTAAAAGTGTTATGAAATTTCTAAGTTGTAGATATCTTATGGACAGAAAAATGGAGCAACTTCAATAAGGTAAACTTAGTCTGCAAAAATTATCAAGCAGTACTCATAATCGGGATAAAACTATACACAGGCTATTACCTTAACAAAATGATTAGACAATTTGGGAGAATTCAAGATATAGTGTATAGAATTCCGCTGCATATCATGACCTTAGATTATGAGGACCTTCAAATTTCACTACCACAAAAGATATCCAAACTCCAGTCGATCAAACAATTATGGGAAACAAGGATTGTTAGCCCTAACATCAATTTAAGAGAGTGGTTGGGAGAAATGGACAAGCATAGGGTCACCAAAGAATATCTATACGATCAACTCCATAAGATGGAGGAGATCCAGTATCGAGCACTAGAGATCATCCAACTTGCATTAGTTGAACCAGATCCTGAAATCGAGACCTACATGGACCAAGTATAAGCCCGTGTAGAAGTAATCTATGAAGAGCAAGACATGTGAGAGAATCTCTTTCGGGAATCAAGACAACGTTCTCAGGCCTTAGAATATCAATTGAGGATAACCCAAAAAAGGCTCAAAGAACTTAAAGAAACAAAAGAGCTTAGCTTAGAAAAGAAGAAGGAAGCACCAGTAAGACCTGATAAGTAGAAAAAGGGAAAGCACCAGAAGAACATTTAGAAATAAGAATACTCTTCTTGTGAAACAAATGTATTTTCTTTTTCAAATAATGTAAAAGGGAACATTGAAAACTACAAAATAATAAAAATTCCCATCTTACTGGTTATTTGTAAGTTTTATTTCTTTGCATCCATGTACCATGCATCTTTGCATTCTTATACAATTCTTTTTCATTCATCTCATTTAAAAATATTTATGTGCTAACTCGTTGAGAAGTGATCTTAAACTAAGTCACCGGGATAGCTCCCAAGCATCAAACCTTCCAAAGAAGTCTTATTCAAATCCACTCTCAAACCAAAATGGCCAGCCAAGGGAATGACAATGTCAACACCAACAACAACAATGTGAACCCCAAAATTATTGATCCTACTGAGCTAAGGTTCTGCTCTTTAGAACGAATAGTGGGGAAGATTGTAGATCAACTGAGCTTCCTTACTGACAACATTGCCTTACTTAAGTGCATAGCTCCATCAAATAAAGAAAACTCCAAAGCTTGATATGGAAAGAATGCTAAAGCCCCACCCCTCAAAGCAAAAGAAGCCTATCCTAAAGTCAACTAGGCCTTTGAATCCTTCGAAATAGAAGGAGTATATCTGAAGGTCAACCTGACTTTAGAACTAAACACTTACTCGTTTCCAGTCAACCTAAAGATTGAAGCTGATCAGGACAGATTGAAAGAGCTTGAGAGGCAATTGACCCAATAGATCACTGAGAAGATTAAAATGGTCGAAGGGTATGATGGATTCAAGCAAGCTGGTATAACAAACTTCTCTGCTTATGACTATGGAAGCTTCCTAGAGAAATTTAAAGTACTTGACTTTGAGAAGTATAACGAAACTAAGTGCCCTAAACTGCACACCGGATTGTACGTGTGAAAGATGGGCAAATATGTGCAATATGACCAGCTCGTGATCCAAACTTTCATGACAGCTTAATGGGCCCCACTTTGACCTGGTATGCCTAATTGGATCTAAATCAATTAAACACATGGGAGAAGTTGGCTAAGGCATTTTATGAGCAATATAAGTTCAATGTTGAAGTAGTACCGATTATGATGGATTTGGTTGCCTTACGAAAGAGGTATAATGAATCTTTTAAAGAATATGCCTAAAGGTGGAGGTCTCTAACTGCAAGGGTATCCACTCCTATGACCGAAAAAGAGTTGACTTCAGCTTTTAGCAATACTCTTGAGAGACCCTACTTCTCTCACTTGATTGAACAAGCCTTTTCTAGTTTTGCAGAGGTGGTAGCAATAGGATGTCTAATTGAAAGTGCCATCTCCTTTGGAAAATTACAAGAACCATTAGATAGAAGACCACCCTCTACTAAACCTACCACCATCAAGCATAGAGAAGCTACTATTGACATGGTTAATTCAAATACTAGGCCCAATACTCGGGTTTCTTTTAGGGCATAGCCTCTGCCGGCTTAACAGTAGTTCAGGAGCCAACCGCAAGTCAACAGGGCCCCAAGATAGTTCACTAAAATACTTATCCTTCTCAATCAGGTACTCAAAAAGCTAAGAAAGGATAATCTACTCCATTCTGAGCCTCCCAATGAAAGATATAGGCCAAGAGTTTTTTATCCTAATGCAAGGTATTAATATCATTTAGGGCAATTAGGCCATTCAATAGATTTGTGCTAGAGATTAGGAAATAAAATTCAGGATTTAATCAACGAAGCCACAGTCCAATTAGGCTTCATAGAGGCTCTAGTTCCAAACATTAACAACAACCCCTTACCTAACCGTGGGCCCATCATTAACATGATATTTGACGACTCAAATCCTACCATCAACATGATCAGTTCTAACCAAGAGCCTAGGGTCTATAAATTCTACAAACATGAGGAAAAGCAAATTCCACAAACCAAAAGGTATACCTTCCATATGCCTTTAGCCCTTGACAGTTATAAAACTGCCCCTTTTAACTACTAAGCAATAAATCAAAGGGTAATCAATCTCACTTGTAGGAGGAATTACCCACTCTGATAGAATTTACGACTTGAAGGAAGACTTGAAAAAGAAACTTGTGCTGGAAAGGCCACATAATGAACCAGCTAAACATGAAGAAGGATTATTTGCCTTCACCAAAATAATCAAGTCTAGTGAGTATAAAATACTAGATCAACTCGCTAAGACTCCAACACAAATATCTCTCATGAGTTTGTTGATGGCATCAGAACCGCATCGAGAAGCTTTATTCAAAACTTTAAGGAAAGTCAAAGTCCCTTGTAAAATACTTGCTAAAAGAATAAGGTATGTCACCAACTCTATCCTCACCATGGATCAAATTTCTTTCTCCGCCGAAGAACTGGCAAAGAAGGTAACCAACACATAAAGCCTCTCTTCATAATAGTGAGAGTAAACAACATTATCATAATAAGAGTCCTCATCGATAATGGATCATCATTAAATGTCTACCCTTTAGCCACCCTGGATCCATTAGGCATTAACATGATTGCAATCAAGCCAAGTTCGACAATAATTAAGGCTTTTGATAGGTCCGGAAGAGAAATTATAGGGGAGATTGACTTACCGATTGATATCGGCCCATAGACTTTCAACATCCTAAGGACCTTTAACTTGTTATTAGGAAGACCTTAGATACATTCAGCAGGGGCCATACCTTCAAGCCTACATCAAAAGGTTAAGTTCATCTCATATGGCTAAGTAATAATGATTCTGGGTGACCAGGATTACGAA
The DNA here is from genome assembly GCA_024138015.1 of Lumnitzera littorea. Classification (NCBI taxonomy): domain Eukaryota; kingdom Viridiplantae; phylum Streptophyta; class Magnoliopsida; order Myrtales; family Combretaceae; genus Lumnitzera; species Lumnitzera littorea. The sequence continues at coordinate 24,797,048 of JAMXBB010000012.1, forward strand.
ATATATAAAGAAATGACCATACCCTACATTAGCATTGAAGAGTAGGATGACTTTAGGCTCCAAATGATCGAAGAGGTGTGTATGATTACCAATCAAAAGAAAGATGAGAGGCTAAAATTTAAAGAAGGCCGGATTGGTACCTATGGGCTTAGTTATGTCCCAACTCCAGTTGATGAGCTACAAAATATGTAAGCAAGGGGCAAAAGAGATGACAGATTATATCACACCCCGATGACCTTCCCATCATTGTCAAAAATTTTCATTCGGGTTGACATCCAGACTTCAGAGCCTACCAAATAGGACACCTCTAATAGGAATAAAATAACCAACCTATCCTACAAGCCCTAACACCTGAATAATTGGTCCTTTATCCCCATGAATAGCAATAAGTCTTTTCTAAGGTAAAGGATGAATCACGATTTAGTATTTTACAAAGTTTTGTAATAATTACTTTTGTTCTACAATATTGTACTTGAAAAAATTTCTTTTAACATAATAAGAATCGGTCTTCTTTCTCTTCACTTCTTCCTTATGCATAGTCTTTCCTTTACATACTTTTTTCTTAGATCTGATTCTCTCTAATATATATATATATATATATATATATATATATATATAAATTACAAATACTCCAGCAAGTATACTGGGTTGGAATCAAGTAATATAGAAAAAGTAAGGTTGTCAATTTCTTGAGAACTAAGAAATTATTAATCCTATGCTAGTTCTTATCAATATTTAGGTAATCAAAATTAAATTAATTAATCTAATAATTACTCTAAAACTATTGAAAAGAAAATAACTATGAAAAATTTAAAATTAAGCAATCAATTGAGAATTGTAGAAAAACAAAATCCACCCTAGATTATGCCAATCAAATTGTTATCATGTTATATAGATTAATAACTATACGGTTATTCAAGTAAAATTATTATACTTTAAAACTTAAGGATTTAAACTCCTAATTAATTAGTCAGCTCTCGTATCTTCTAATTAACAGTAGACTTTAAATTACAATCATATATCTCCTGATACTATGATTTTTCTAATGTCTTAAATCAATTATCCCTAATGTCTTAGTGAATAATCAATCGCCGAACATCGCATTGATTTCTAGATAATTTCTAATTAATTTAATTAACTTTGCTTCCACATTGATTAACCAAATCAACTAAGAATTTCTAAGAAACCTTATATCAACTCCCATTATCATTGGGGTTTGTAACAATTATAATCGAAATCATAGAAATTACAATCATAAATCATTCATATATCTCTTGATCCTATAACATGAACACAATCATCATTTTAGTAATCTAGGGTTTTATCAATTCCCATAAATAAATTTAGTCAACCATGGATTTGGAAACAAAAACACAAATATTATTTAAAATTGCAAGAAAATTCATAATTGAAAGCATAAGTAATTTATAGAATGGCATAAGAATAATTGAAATTGATATCACCAATTCTATATCGAAAAAGATAAACTTCAATTGCAACTTCAAGTTAGTCTCTACAGCAAAAGCAAATTCTTCTCAATAATCTAAGTGATTCTCCCGAAGAATTTTTCAAGAACTAACTAAAGACTATTCTATGACTCTCTACGACTAAGGAAAGTGTGTTCTCCCATCTCCCAAATGATGAAACATAAGCTATTTATAAGAAAAATTAAGGTTGACTTACGTGACACTCTATTTTCATGAAGGCCAGTGGTGTAAGTGCAAGGTCAGCTTGTAGGCCGGCGACGTAGACATCAGTGGTTGTCAGTGTAAGTTGTAGGCCGGCTGCCTTCATTCCCAACTTACACGTGTTGAATCGGACTTCGTTCCTTTGCATAAAATTACTCTTTATAGTCCTTAATTCCACTCTTGAATCTTCTAATTCCTATAATGTCCAAATGAAAATAATTAAGTATCAATTCTTAATGATTTCTATAAAATCAATAATAATTCTATCTTAATTTACACTTTAAAACATGAAAAATATGCCTTTATCAAGATCCAATGCTTCAAATAAAGGCCATAGATACCTCGTGCAGATAGGTGATGAAAATATTGATATCACTTTCGTCCTTATTGAGTTAGCCGTTGAGAGTTATGTCAATGGCCATAGTGACGTGCAAGAAAACTGGCCAAGGCATGAAATGAGTAGAATTTCCATTGACGAGCCAACTGAGATAGTTAATGTTAGGACTGATGACAGCTCCAAAGTATTGAAAATTAGAGGGAATTTGAAAGAATAACAGAAGGCAAAAATGACCACACTACTATTTGAATATCAAGATGTATTTGCATGGTCTTATGAAGATATACATGGATTAGATTCATTAATTGTGTTCCATCGCTTACCCTCAAGAGAAGATGTTAAACCCAAGAAATAGAAGCTAAAGAGATTATGACTAGATATCTTGTTGAAAATTAAGAAAGAAGTCAGAAAGTTACTGGAGTCGAAATATCCGATTATCCTAAGTAGATATCCAACATTATGCTAGTAATGAAGAAGAACGGAAAAGTTAAATTGTGCGTAGATTTTCAAGACCTTAACCAAGTAACCCTTAAAGATAATTTCCCCTTGCCTCATATTAACATCTTGGTCAATAATACAGCCAGAAACCATCTTTTCTCATTTATAGATGGGTTCTCTGGATATAATCAGATTTGAATGTTCAAAGAAGATAAAGCCAAGATAACATTTATCACAACTTGGGGTACATTTTACTATAAGGTAATGCCTTTCGGATTAAAAAATACCAAGGTAACTTATCAAAGAGCCATGGCTATAATCTTCTATGACATGATGCATAAAGAAGTTAAAGTATCTGTTGATGATATGATTGCAAAGTCTACGAAAGGAGAAAATCATGTAGATAATCTGAGGAGATTGTTTGATAGGCTAAGGAAATTCCAATTGAAGCTAAACTTAGAGAAGTGTACATTTGGAGTGACCTTAGGGAAATTATTAGGTTTCATAATCGGTGAAAGGGGCGTCAAAGTGAACCCTGATAAAGTCAAAGCAATAGTCGACTTGCCCCCTCTACATACATACAAAGCAATCAAAGGCTTATTAGGCCATTTGAATTACATAGCTCGGTTCATATCTCAACTCACAAATGAATGCCGTCCCTTGTTTAAGTTGTTGAAAAAGAACACCAAGAATAACTGGGATGAAGAATGCAAGCAAGCCTTTACAACAATCAAGGAGTCTCTCATGAACCCTCCAATTTTGGTAGCTCTTAAACTTGGGAAGCCCTTATTTCCATACCTGATAATATTACTAGAATCCATAGGGTATATGCTTGGCTAGAAAGACGAAAAAGAAAAAGAACGGGTTATATATTACATGAGTAAGAAATTTACTAAAGGGGAACAAACATATTCAGAAATTAAAAAAACCTGCTATGCTTTGGTTTGGATAATGCGTCGACTCAAACAAGACATACTTTACTACCAGGTTGAATTATCGATTCAGCATGATCCCATGAAGTACTTAATGAACAAATCGACTATAATTGGTAGAATCTCAAAGTGACAAATGTTACTATTAGAGTTCAACATTACATACGTAAACCATAATTTAGTCAAAGGCCAAGCTCTAACAGATCAATTAGCAAAGAATCCCTTTGATAATATCCCTCAAGAGGTATAAGTCAATTTCCCCGATGAAGATATCTTACTAGCTAAATAAAGTTTTGATAATGGAGAAGATGATGAACCACCAAAATAGATGTTCTTCAATGGGGCAGCTAATGTGTTTAGATGTGAAATTAGGGCAATATTGATATCCCCTAAAGGAACACAATACCCTGTAGCTATAAAGCTCGTATTCCCATACACCAATAATATTACTAAGTATGAAGCATGCATCATGGGACTCAAAATGGCTCTAGATAAAGATATTCAAGAATTAGAAGTATATAGAGATTCTTCACTGATTATCAGCTAAGCTCGAGGAGAATATAAGATGAAAGATTCTAAGCCAGTACCTTATCACCAACACTTGACTAAACTGATAAAGAAATTCAAAGGAATCACTTTCAATCATATACTAAGGACTTTGAATCAATTTACCAATGCCTTAACCACTCTGGCATTTATGGTCTACATATATGGTGGAGTCAAGATTTAGCCTGTCACTATTGAAATCAAAGACAAGCATGTCTTCTATTTGGCAATTGAAGGTATGAATGGCGAAAAGCTGTGGTACCATGATATTAAAATGTTCCTGCAACAAGGCACATACCTTGAAGAGGCTAAGAAAAAAGATAGAAGGACGATCAGGAGATTGATTGCCTAATTCTTAATAAGTAAGTACACTTTGTACCGGTGATCTTTTGACGATACAATTTTAAGGTGTATAGATGACAAGATTTTGATGAAAGAAGTATACAAAGAAGTCTGTGGCCCTCACATGAACGGTTACATGCTGGCTAAGAAAATTATGAGGCTCGAATATTATTGATTAACAATAGAAGGGGATTGCATCAAACACATCAGGCACTATCATTTATGCCAAATTTATGCAAATAAGATAAATACCCTGCCTCAAGAATTAAATACACACTCAATGTCGTGGCCTTTTTCAATGTGAGGAATAGATATCATCGGCCTAATAACTCCAAAAGCATCCAATGGGCATCGCTTTATACTGGTTGTCATTAACTACTTCAATAAGTAGGTTAAGGCCTCATCTTATTTGAGCGTTACTAAAGGGGTCATAGTTCAATTCATCAAGAGAGATATCTTGGCTCGATATAGGACTTTAGAAATAATGATCACTAATAATGGCACTAATTTTAACAATAAGCTTATGTCAGAGTTTTGTCAACAGTTCAAGATCATTAATAGAAATTCCACCTCTTATCGACCCCAAATGAATGGAGCCATTGAAGCAACAAATAAAAACCTCAAAAGAATAATCGAGAAAATGGCTATTACATAGAAGGACTAGAATGGGATGTTGCCATTCGCACTTATGGCCTATCGAACCTCCATCAGAACGTCAATTGGGGCAACACCCTACTCTTTAGTATACGATACTAAAGCAGTGTTACCGATAGTGATTGAGGTCCCATATCTTAGAGTACTATCAGAAACCCAGTTAAGTGAAGTCAATTAGGTGAAAAAATGCATTGAGCAGCTGAATTTAATCGATGAGAGAAGATTGACAACCTTATGTCATTATCAGTATTACCAACAAAGAATGGCTTGAGCTTTCAACAAAAGAGTACAACCTTAAAACTTTAGAGAGGGTGATATGGTGTTGAGAAAGGCTCTCCCTAATGCATAAGACTCTAGAGGAAAAATTTCTCCCTATTTCGGAGGCCCTTAAGTCATGAAGCGAGTATTAGCAAGAAGGGCTTTAATTTTGTCTAAAATGGATGGTCTAAAGTTAAGAGACCCTATAAATGTTGACTTTATAAAGTAGTACTACCCATAAGAAGTTAATGAAAATTTTTACTTAGAACACGTAAATACCAATCGTTTTGAATGTTATTGTGGTCTAATTTTCATTCTTTACAAGCAAAGTTGGTATCCTTGGCAATTATCGATGTTGGAATCATCACCCTCTCCATTAAAAGGTCCAGCTCCCCTACTCCATTTAATCGAACTCATACACCGAAAACACGAGAGAAGTTGAAAAGTGAGATATAGAACATTGGTAATTAACAAAACTCTTTAAAATACTTTATTACAAATTGATCCCTCTCAACAGGGAGTTTTTATTATCTATTTTTCAAGGAAAAGTGAAATCCATATAGGCAATAACGTTACGGTAGATATTTATTAGTTAGGAATGAGGGTTTCAATTCATAAAAGTTCTGGAAAGACAACCAGTCAGTGGACAAAAACAGTGGGTGGCATTCTGTATTGGGTTAATTTTCACGATTTCCCGAAAGAGCTGGCAAAGTCTTAGAGGCTCCATACTGAGATCAGTTGAGTTAACAACAAGGGCTAAAAATTGAATTTGTTCCGAAGAATGAGTTAGTCAATTTTAATGGGACTTTTCAAGGAAAGGTTTAACAGTTTGGATATTATCAATAAGACTAGGTATGTACTTCTATACTGTTACGCCCCGAAATCGCGGAGTTGCAACAGTCCCGCCGTGTAAACCATTCTATGATAGTAACTGGCCTCACAGTGCCTACCATAGACATAATCTACACAAGGCGTCGATGACTCCTCGCTTTGAAGTAAACAGTTCAATTAATAATTATACTACAATTATGATAATTATCACAAATTTCTATTAAACATAGATAATTATAAATAAGTCCACAGAGCTTCCCAGGAAGTTTTACATAATCACTACAGTTTACTAATTTACAGAATAACTATTAGTCTTTAACACTTAACTACAAGGTCAGTCTAGTTACACATTATACCAAGTAACTTGATCCTCACACCCCTGGCTTCAAAAGGACTAACCTCTGGGTAATTGTAGGGCGGCATAATACTTGTAGTGATCACAAATCAGAACCTGCAAAAGGATCTATAAGGGTATGAGCAACTACAGCTCAATAAGTTGAATTGGAGACTCATGAATGTATACAAGCATAAACAGGGTTATCAAACAATTATTTTCATGCAATGCATCAATCAAGTGTCATCGCACAACGTAGTCCGGTCCGTTGTGAAATCAGAGAAATTTCACCTGCTCCAATCCGGGTTGAGGAGTTCCATGTTATGCAGCAACTCACAACCAAACCCAAGCTTGTGCAATGGAGACCTCGCTCCTCCCGCGACTACCTTCGAACCATTGACTTCACCCCCGCCGCGACCTCCTTTCCTGTCACTTAGTTCGACTAAGGATGAAGAAGGGACCATTTTGCAATCCTGCGCTATCCCTTTCGAAGGGGTCGATATTTGGTTGGAGAGTCCTATGATCCCCTAAAAGGTTGCAATGCATAACATTTTTGGTTATTATGGTTGATTAAGATTAAATTCCGGTTAAAGCGTTCAAACAAGTTCATACGAATTCAATCAGTCACAAAATTATTCACAATACAAATTCCAGCACGAATTCAGATACATTAAACACATGCGCAAACTACTTACAATCACAATCATATACAAGCCTAGGTCTCCGAATACTACAAAACTAGTACTTTATTACAATAAGCAATAACCCAACTTACTTGAATTTGCTCGATCGCTCGATCGCTTGATCGCTCGATCCCTTAGTCGCGAGCTGATTTGTCTCTGGGTATCCTATAATACAAATAGGTCTTTTTAGTACTCATGTTTTATGGATTCTTATTCTAATTCATAATGTAACTCATTTTCCCCATATATACCTATAACGCTCTAATGATTCGTTGTACTCTATTTCGGGGTTCGACTCCTAAACTAGATTCTAGTTTTAATTCCTAAGTCTTAATTAGGCTCGAATCCTAATGTGACATTAATCACATTACGCTCGGGTACTCAAATATCCTATTGGATCGTAATTTGATATTCTAAACTATTCGGTATACGCTAACCCTAATTGAGGTATCGGATTTATTCCCGATGTGTAAAAATCTTACATTTTGAGATATTTACTTAAAATTAAATATTATTTCAAATTTATTATTTTTCTTATTTCTATTATAATATTATCTAAATAACCTTATTTTTTTTTAGATTTATTAATTTACACTTTCACATATTACTAATTTCTTATATTACTTACCTAATTTCCCTAATTAACCATACTTAGTACCCAAAGGCTAGGATTAAGGTTCCACTTCGGAGATTAACATCCCTAAACATATAATTAATATCCCAATCAGTAATTAACATCCTAATCACCTAATTAACCCTAAATCACCCAATTTTACCATCATTTTAGGGCTAAAAATTAACTTAAAAATTTTGAAAATTAATTTTTAAAAAATGGCTTCATAGCACTGTTCTACATCATATGAGAATCCTACAGAAAAAATTTGAGCTCCAAACTACACTCCTAAGCCTATTTATTTTTCGGTTTAATCATGCTTGGTTTTGAACAATTTGTTAAGGAACCTATATTTCCAGACATAATTAAACTAAATCAATATTTTTTCCTAAATCTACATACAATAAAACCTCAGAATAACAAGATTCATAATTTTCTGGGCAAAATAACTAATTTTACAAAATTATACAAAAATCGGGGTGAATAAATGACTAACCGGTTCGAAGCTTTCTGGCCGTCCAAACCCGGTCCAAGGTTGTCGGTCGATCCAGGCAGTGGTTCTAGTGTAAGGTGGTGGTGGTGGTTCGGTCCCAGGTGGTAGTGAGTGGTGGGTTTAGTTTGCTTGCCTAATCTGTACAGTTTTCTCTTCTTCTTTTTTTATTTTTTGGATTTTCTCTCGATTTTTTCAGTGTTTCAATTTTTCTCAGATCCTAAACTGACCAAATGACTTCTGGAAATTTTTCCCTTATTTATAGATAATTGTAGTAATTAATATGCATTAATTTGATAGAACTTTGCTCCAATTCCTTGATTTTTGGTTTTTTGTTTGTCTAATTCTCATTGGCTATTTTTTTCTTTTTCTAATTTGAAACTGTCACGACCTGATCTTGGTTCAGCTTATCATCTTCTAATTTTTTCTGATTTTTCCATAATTATTTGATATTTTTCTTTAATTATTTGCTTAGTTTTCAACCAATTTAGGTAATTACGCATATTTTTATCTACACGAAAATACATGTGGGGTATACGTGAACATTCCTAATTATTATTTTGGTCATTCTAAAATTTTTAGTATACATATAATCTATCTCTAGTAATTTATTAGTTATTATATTACACTTTCGCCTTTTTGGTAATTAGCAATTATTATGCTTAAAATTTGAAAATTTTATAGTCTCCTATTTTACTACTTATTTTCTTAAATTTAAGTTTACGGGGTCATTTTTACTAATATTTCTCTCAATAGTTTATAATTTGGGTTTGATCGGATTCTTTAGCTGATTACCCTAAACCTCGGGTTTTAAGCTCAAACCTACAGTTACTTGGCTTAACTTTAGGGCTTACAATTCCACCCCCCTTCAAAAAAGTTTTGTCCTCAAAACTTCTGTATATCTAATTTACACTTAAATGACTAAATACAATAACTTGTATACTTTTACTAACCTGGAAATTGGAAAAGTCATGGATACTGCTCCATCATTGCAGTTTTGGGTTCCCAAGTCATCTCCAAGTTTGGACCTTTATTCCATTGAATCTTTTCGTACTCCATATCTCTATTCCTTAACTTCTGAACCCGACTATCCAATATTTTTATGGGTTGTCTCACCAGTTGGAAATTTCTCGTTAACTCTACTGGCTCTATTTCCACTATTGCATTCGAGTTTTTAAAGAATTTTCTCAACATAGATACATGGAATACATTATGATAGCCTGATAGACTTGGAGGTAGAGCTACTCGGTATGATACATTGCCAACTTTCTCCAACACTTCAAATGGACCAATGTATCGTGGGCTCAGTTTTCCCTTTGAACCAAATCGTCGGAGTCCTTTGAATGGGCTTATTTTAAGGTAAACATGATCACCAATTTCGAATTCCAATGGTCTTCTCTTCAAATCAGCCCAACTTTTGTAATGGTCCTGAGCTTCTTTCATCCGTTGTCGCACAATCTTAATCTTCTCACTTGTTTGATTAATCATGTCCGGTCCAATCATGGCATACTCTTCGTGATCCCAATACAGTGGCGATCTGCATTTCCTCCCATATAATGCTTCATATGGTGCCATCTGTATGGTTGCATGATAACTATTATTGTAGGCAAATTCTATCAACGGTAAATATTTATCCCAATCACCTCCAAAATCCAACACGCAAGCTCGTAGCATATCTTCTAGAGTTTGAATTGTTCGCTCAGACTGCCCATCTGTTTGTGGGTGATAAGCTGTACCAAACTGCAACTTTGTACCTAAAGCTCTATGTAAGCTCTCCTAGAATTTGGATACAAACCGACTATCTCGATCAGAAACAATACTCTCAGGGACACCATGTAGCCTTATTATTTCTCGGACATACAATCTAGCCATCTTTTCCATTGAATCACCCGTCCGATAGGGTAAGAAATGTGCACTCTTCGTTAACCTATCCACGACTACCCAAATGGAATCGTATCCCACTTGAGTCCTTGGTAATGCTACTACAAAATCCATAGTAATATGATCCCATTTCCATCGCGGTATTTCTAAAGGTTGCAATAATCCACCCGGTCTTTGGTGTTCTGCTTTGACTTGTTGGCATGTAAGGCATTCCGATACATACTGTGCCACTTCTCTCTTCATCCCATTCCATCAATACATGAGTTTTAGATCTTGGTACATTTTATTTCCTCCCGGGTGTACAGTATAACCTGTAATGTGTGCTTCATCCAAAATTTGCTTCTTTATGTCTGCATCTTGTGGTACACATATTCTTCCTCTAAACTTTATTAGACCTTTATCATCCACCTTAAAGTCAGGGTCCTGTCCGTTACTTAATTTCTCTTTTATCTCCATCAGACCCTTATCTTCCTCTTGTTTTTGCTTTATTCTCTCTAATAGAGTAGGTTGCAATTCCCAGTTCATTAACTGGCTATTAGGTTCACACCAATCAAACCCAATCTGCATCCTCTCAAATTCATGCACTAATTCACGTTGAGGTGTTAACAGTAAGGCAACCTGTTCATAATTCTTTCGACTTAATGCATCTGCCACCAAATTGGCCTTTCCAAGGTGGTAATTTATATTCAGATCATAATCTTTAATCAGTTCTAACCACCTTCTTTGCCTTAAATTCAGCTCTTTTTTAGTAAAGAAATATTTCAAACTCTTATGATCAGTATACACCTCGCACCGTTGCCCATAAAGATAATGTCTCCAAATCTTCAAGGCAAACACCACAGCCGCTAACTCTAAATCATGAGTTAAGTAATTCCTCTCATGTGGCCTTAATTGTCTTGATGCATATGCAACAACTTTTCTATCTTGCATCAACACACAACCTAATCCATTTCGTGAAGCATTACTGTACACATTATAAGGTTTATCCGGATCAGGCAATGTTAATACTGGTGCTGTAATCAGTCTTTTCTTCAATTCCTGAAAACCCGTTTCACAATCTTCACTCCATTCGAACTTTACATCCTTCTAGGTCAATCGAGTCAACGGTTTGGCAATTTTGGAAAAATCCTTTATGAACCGTCGATAGTATCCAACCATACCCAGAAAACTCCTTATTTCAGTCACTGTAAATGGTAATTTTTAAGGTTAAAATTAAATTTGGAAAGTTAATGGTACCCATAAAGGTTTAAAAATCCTAACCCCCAAATCTAGATCTCTAGTTTTAAAACCGTTTTTTGAAAATCGATTTTTATTGTTAGATTAGTAGTTAAGTTATAACCAATTTGTCCAGTTGGTTATAATTTAACTTTTTTTTCTTGGCTACAGTCAGGTAGTGACTCTAATATATTTTCAAAATAAAAACTAGTTTTCTTTAAACTTTAGTCAAAGGTCAGTATTAAACTGGTAAGGTTTAATACTAACCGGTTTAGAGGAAATTAATTTACAAGAAAAGAAAACGAGAGTGAAAGATCAGGCTCGATAGTTTGGAGACTCTACTGGGGAATTGTTTAGAGGGTTAGTCATTGAACTTTCCAAAATTAAAATTGATCTTTAAAAAAATCACCTTACTAACTGTAATTCATTTACTTATTTGTTAATTTATTATTATTTGTGCCATAATTAACGTTTTTTGGCAGGTTTTGTTTATTTAGCCACTTAAGGGAAGGATTTATTTTTCCACAAATACATGGTAAAAACGGTCAAACTTGAACCGTATTAGGACCCTAGGACGAGGGGCCATTATGTAAGCTTTGGGTGTTGTGGTGTAACCATCGCTTAGGGTTGATTAGGCCATTCCCACTTAAGCCTAATGTGACCAATGAAAGTGTTCTTTAACAAGTGAGGTCATACAAGCTTAAAGATCTTTAAAACCTACCCTTTATGCATTTATGACATCCGAAATCGACAAATAATCAAGCAAGATGAAAATAAAAATATAGAATGGCTTAGAGTTTCTTTGATTTCCCTTGTAATTTTAATGTATTTTAAACATAGAATTACTGTAAATAGGTCTTGTCATTGTAAATAATGGTCAGTCAATCTGATAACATATATTTACTTTTGTAAATTCAGATTAGGAAATGGTCTATTCATCTAACTCCATCTATTTCGAGGAGAAGTCCATTAGCAAGCCTATTAACCCTAGGCCTGTCTTGGACCAATGGTTTCAACACTTCAATCCAAAGGAACAAGAGATTATCATCAGCAAAATCAAGCCTATTCTAACACCTTCTAAAGTAAAAATAGTGATTAATTTGATTAGGGCCTTAACCAACTTTTGGGAGCCCGAAGAAGTGGCTTTTCAAGTTGGGCCCCATTTGATTAGCCCAACACTTGAAGAGTACACCCAATTACTTCAGGCTCCTTCCTTGGAAAATATATATACCCTAAATTTGGAAATGGACCCAGTGAATGCCTTTTTAAGATTCGTAGGGATCAGAAAAGCTAAAGTGAACAAAGCCCTTAGAAGTTGTAATGGGAACTGCTTTAAATTGGAAGACTTAAAAGCTCGGTTCACCATTGAGCCTAAATCTAACCAACAGGGTATCTTCTGTGGCAATCTCAAAGTTTGGAGACAAAACAAAATAAAAGCCTTTATCCTAGCTGCATTCGAGACCTTCTTATTCCCTAATTGAAAGTTCCTCATCCATTCCAAGGTCGTTGAGTCAGTAAGCCAATTTCTTGAAGGCAAATCATATGTCTCAGCCCTCCTCGTAGAACAAATCAAAAGCCTCAATATTTTGAAAGAAAAGAATAATGGCGCACTAAAGACTAGCATAGAATTATTAACAGTGTGGTTTGCGAGCCATATGAAGTATTATGGGCTTGATCTGATTCGAGGAAAGTTTGCTCATAACATTAATTTGATTGATTCTTTTGTCGATAAGGTCCATCTCCTAGAAGGAAAATCCACTTACTGCTAGGTAGAAGTGTTGAGAAATTACCAAATCGTTGATATCTTATGGACAGCAAGATGGAGCAACTTCAAAAGGGTAGTCCTAGTTTGCAAAAATTATCAAGCAATACCCCTAATTAAGATGAAATTATGCATAAGCTATTACCCTAACAATATGATCAGACAATTTGGAGGTATCTGGGATATAGTCTACAAGCCCCTGTTGGATATTATGACCTTGGATTATGAGGACCTTTAGATTTTACTACCACAAAAGATGTCTAAACTCATGGTAATCAAATAGTTATGGGAAACAAAGACTGTTAGCCTAAACATTGATATAGGAGAATGGCTAAGACAAGTGGACAAGCATCGGGTTACCAAAGAATATTTACATGATCAGCTCCATAAGGTAGGGGAGATCTAGTATTGAGCACCAAAGGTCATCCAACCTGCACTAGCTGAACTAGATCCTAAAATCAAGACCTATATGGACCAAGTACAAGACTGAGTAGAAATAATCTATGAAGAGTGAAGCATATGGGAAGATCTCTTTTGGGAATGAAGACAACATTCTTGGGCCTTAAAACATCAATTAAGGATGACCTAGAAGAGGCTTAGAGAATTTGAAGTGACCAAACCAAAAAAAGAAGAAGGAAGTACCAGTAAGATCTAGAAAGTAGAAAAAGGGAGCGCTTACCAAGAGCCAGAAGAACATTTAGAGATAGGAATACTTCTCTTAAGAAACAAATGTATTTTCTTTTAATGTAAAAGGGAACTTCAAAAGCTACAAAAATAATAAAAATTACCATCTTGCTAGTTATTAGTCGATTTTATCTCTTTGCATCCGTGTGCTAGGCATTTCTTAGTTTCTCATTTGTCTCTTTTAAAAATATTCATGTGCTAACTTATTGAGAAGTGATCTTGAACAGGTTACCAAGATAGCTCCAAAGTATCAAACCTTCCAAAGAAGTCCTATCAGAACTCGCTCACAAACCAGAATGGCCAACAAAGGGAATAACAACATCAACACTAACAACCCCGAAATCATTGATCCCACTAAGCTGAGGTTTCGCTCTTTGGAGCAAACAGTAAGGAAGATTGCTAATCAACTAAGCTTCCTTGCTGACAGCATCACCTTAGTTAGGTCTACAGCTCCATCCAACGAAGAAAGCTTTAAAGCTTGATATGGAAAGAATATCGAAGCCCCACCCTTCGAAGTAGAAAAAGGTTTACCCCAAAGTCAACTAGGCCTTCAAATCCTTTGAGACAGAAGGGGTCTTTCCGAAAGTTAACCTGACTTTCAAGTCAAACACTTACTCATTTCCAATCAATCTAAAACCTGAAGCTAATCAAGACAAACCGAAAGAGCTTAAGAAGCAACTGACCCAACAGATCATTGAAAAGATGAAAATGCTTGAAGGCTATGATGGATTCGAGTAAGCTAGTATAACAGACATCTTTGCATTCAACTATGAAAGTTTTCCAGAAAAGTCTAAAGTACCTGACTTTAAAAAGTACGATGGGACTAGATGCCCTAAACTATACACCCAGCTGTATGTGCACAAGATAGGTAAGTATGTGCAATGTGATCAGCTCATGGTCTAAACTTTTTAAGACAACCTAACTAGCCTTGCTTTGACTTGGTATGCCTAATTGTATTTGAATCAAGTGAACACATGGGAAAAGTTGGTTAAGGCATTTTATGAGCAATACAAATTCAATGTTAAAGTGGCATCAACCATGATGGACTTGATTGCCTTACGAAAAAAGTACAATGAGTCCTTTAAGGAGTGTGCGTAGAGGTAGAGATCCTTAGTCACACAAGTATCTACCCCCATGACCGAGAAGGAGCTAACTTCAGCTTTTATTAATACTCTTGAATGACCTTACTTTTCTCATCTGATGGGCAAGCCTCCTCCAGTTTCGTAGAGCTAGTGCTTGCAAGATGCCGAATTGAGAATGCTATTGCTTCCAGTAAATTACAGGAGCCATCAGATAGAAGACTATCCTCTGTAAAGCCTACTACCAACAAGACTAAAGAAGCAACTGTCGGCATGGTGAATTCTAACTCCAGGCCCAATACTCGGGTCTCCTTTAGAACAAACCCCCCACTAATGCAACAAAAATTCTGAAGTCAGCCACAAGTCAATAGGGTTTTGAGACAGTTCACCAAGATATTGGTTTCCTTCAACCAAGTCCTTGAAAAATTGAGAAAAGATAATTTGATCCATTCTAAGCCTCCCAGTGAAAGATATAGACCAAAATTTTTTTATCCCAATACCAAGTGTCAATATCATTTGGGATAGGTATGCCATTTAACCGACTCGTACTAGAGATTAAGGAACAAAATCTAAGACTTAATTGATGAAGACATAGTCCAACTAGACTTCGTAGAGGTTCCAGTTCCAAACATCAACAATAACCCCTTACCTAACCATGGGCCCATCATCAATATGATATTTGACAACTTAGATCTTGCCATCAACATGATCAGTTCCAACCGAGAGCCTAGGGTCTATAGATTCTACAAATAAAAAGAGAAGCAAATTCCACAAACCAAACAGTATACCTTCCATGTGCCTGTAGCCCCCAAAAATTATAAAATCACCCCTCTTAACGACTAAGTAGTAAATCAAGGGCAATCAAGCTCATTTGTAAGAGGGATTACTCGCTCTGGTAGAATCTATGATACAAAGGAAGACTCAAAAAAGAAAGCTATGTTGGAAAGGCTAAACAATGAACTAGCTGAACATAAAGAAAGATTGTTTGCCTTCACTAAACTAATCAAGTCTAGCAAGTATAAAGTAATGGATCAACTCACTAAGACTCTAGCACAAATATCCCTTATGAGTTTATTGATGGCATTAGAATCGCATCGAGAAGTTTTATTTAGAACTCTAAGGGAGGTTAAGGTCCCTCATGAAATAATCATTGAAAAAATAGGGTATGTCACCAACTTTATCCTTATTATGGATCAGATTTCTTCCTCTACCGAGAAACTGGGTAAAGAAGGCCATCAACACACTAAGCCCCTCTTCATAATAGTAAGGGTGAACAACATTATCACAGCAAGAGTCCTCATCGACAATGGCTCATCATTGAACGTTTGCCCTCTTGCCATCCTAGATCTATTGGGCATTGATGCGACTGTGATTAAAACAAGCTTAACAACAGTTAAGGCTTTTGATAGATCCAGAAGAGAAATTATAGGGGAGATCGACTTACTAGTTGATATCAACCTACAAATGTTCAACATCCGATTCCAAGTTTTAGACATCCTAAGGACCTTCAACTTGTTATTGGGAAGACCTTAGATACATTCAGCAAGGGCTATACCTCCAATGGCCAAGTCATAACAATTCAGGGTGACTAAGATTACGAAATATATAAAGAAACAGCCATATTCTATATTGGTACTGAGGAGCAAGAAGACTTTGGGCTCCAAATGTTTGAAGAAGTGTGCATGATTACTGATTAGGACAAAGATGAGAGTCCGAAATTCAAAGAAGGCCAGTTTGGAACCTATGGGCTAGATTACATCCTAACTCCAATGGACGAGTTGTGAAATATGCAAGCGAGGGGTAAATGAGGTGATAGATTGTATCATACCCCAATGACCTTCCCATTGCTATTAGAAATTTTCATTTGGATCGATGTCTAAAATTCAGAACCCACCAAATAGGACACCTTCAGTAGCAATAAAACAGCTAGTCTATCTAACAAGTCCTAGCATTTGAATAATTGGTTCTCAATCCCTATGAATAGTAATAAGTCTTCTTTAAGGTAAAGGATGAATCACGGTCTAGTATTTTACAGAGTTTTGTAATAATTACTTTTATTCTATAGATAATTGTACTCAAAAGAAACTTCTCTAAATAAGAATCAGACCCTTTTCTCTTCACTTCTTCCTTACTTACACTCTTTCTTTTACTTGCTTTTCTTTTTCCCAAATCTAATGCTCCGAATAAAGGCCATGATACATCGTGCAAATAGGTGATGAAAATATTGATATCACCTCTGGCCTTACTAGGTTAGTCATTGAGAGTGACGTCAATGACCATAGTGACGTATAAGAAAACTGGCAAAAATATGAAATGAGTAGAATTTCCATTGACAAACTAACTGAGATAATTAATGTTGGGACCAATGACAACCCTAAGGTGTTGAAAATTAGAGGAAATTTGAAAGAAGACAAAAAGGTAGAAATGACCACATTACTATCTGAATACCAAGATGTATTTGTATGGTTTTACGAAGATATGCCTTGATTAGATCCATCAATCATGGTCTATTATTTACCCACATAAGAGGATATCAAACCTAAGAAACAAAAGTTAAGAAGGTTCTGATTAGATGTCCTGTTAAAGACCAAGGAAGAAGTTAGAAAATTACCGAAGGTCAGTTTCATTGAGGTATCTGATTATTCCAAGTAGGTAGCCAACATAGTGCCAGTAATAAAGAAGAATGGAAAAGTCAGAGTGTGCATGGATTTTCGAGACCTTAATTAAGCAACCCTTAAAGATAATTTCCCCTTACCCAATATTAATGTCTTGGTCGATAACACAGCTGGAAACCATCTTTTCTCTTTCATGGATGGATTCTCCAGATATAATCAAATTCAAATGTCTGAAAAAGATAAAGCCAAGACAATATTTATCACAACTTGGGGCACATTTTGCTACAAAGAATGCCAAAGCAACTGATCAAAGGGCCATGGTAGCAATCTTCTACGACATGATATACAAGGAAGTTGAAGTATATGTTGATGATATGATTGTGAAGTCTAAGGAAGGAGAAAATCATGTGGATAATCTGAGGAGATTGTTTGATAGGTTGAAAAAATTGTAGTTGAAGCTTAACCTAAAGGAGTGTACCTTCGGAGTAACTTCAAGGAAATTGTTAAGTTTTATAATTAGCTAAAGGAGCATCAAAGTAGACCTTGATAAAGTCAAAGCAATAGTTGACTTGCTCCCTCCATGCACACTTAAAGAAATCAGAGGCTTGTTGGGTTCTTTAAACTACACAGCCTGGTTCATATCTCAACTCATGGACAAGTGTTGTCCTTTGTTTAAGTTGTTGAAAAAGAATGCCAAGATCAATTGGGATGAAGAGTGTGAGCAAGCCATTACAACGATGAAAGAGTACCTCATGAACCCTCTAATTTTGGTAGCTTTAAGACTAGGAAAGCCTTTATTTCTATACCTAACAATATTATTGGAATCCATGGGGTGTATATTCGGCTAGAAAGATGAGGAAGGAAAAGAATGGGCTGTATATTACTTAAGTAAGAAATTTACTGAAGGGGAATAGAAATATTCAGAAATTGAAAGAACTTACTGTGCTTTGGTCTAGGTAATGCATCGGCTTAGACAATACACATTCTACAATCAAGTTGAATTGTTAATTCAGCATGATCCCCTGAAGTACTTGCAGACAAATCGACCCTAATTGGCAGAATCTCAAAGTAGCAAATGTTACTATTAGAGTTTGACATTGCGTGTGTAAACTAAAATTCAGTCAAGGGGCAAGCTCTAATAGATTAGTTGGCAAAAAATGCTTCCAATAATACCCTTCAAGAGGTACAAGTTAATTTCCCCGATGAGAATATCTTAGCAGTCAAAGAAAGCTCTGGTAAAGGAGAAGAAGATGAACCGCCGAAATGGAGGATGTTCTTTGATGGGGTAGCAAATGTGTCCGGATGTGGAATTGGGGCAATACTGATATCCTCTAAAGATACTCAATACCTTATGGCTATAAGACTCATTTTCCCATACATTAATAATATTGCTAAATACGAAGCATGTATCATGGGACTGAAAAGGGCCCTAGATAAAGATATCTAAGAATTAGAAGTGTATAAGAACTCTTCACTCATTATCGGCCAAGCTTGATGAGAATACAAGACGAGGGATTCTAAACTAACACCTTATCACCTACACTTGACTAAATTGATAGAAAAATTTAAAGAAATCACCTTTAATCACATATTGAGGACCCAGAATCAATTTGTTGATGCCTTAGCTACTCTAGCATTTATGATCCAGATATCCAATGGAGTTGAGATTCAGCCCCTCACTATTGAAATTGAAGATAAGCCTACCTTCTATCTAACAATTGAGGATACAAATGACCAAAAGTTGTGATACCATGACGTTAAGATATTCCTACAACAAGGCACATACCTTGAAAATGCCGAGACAAAGGACAGAAGGATGATTGGGAGATTGGCGACTCAATTCTTAATAAGCAAGTCCACTTTATACACCGGCACTCTTTTGATGATACACTTTTAAGGTGTGTAGATGACAAGGAGGCTAAGATGTTAATGAAAGAAGTATATGAAGGAGTATGTAGCCTTCATATGAATGGTTACATGCTGGCTAAGAAAATTATGAGGATAGGGTACTACTGGTCAATAATGGAAGGCAATTGCATCAGATACGTTAGGCATTGTCACTTATGCCAAGTTTGTGCAAATAAGATAAATGCCCCACCTCAAGAACTATATATACTTTCAACATCGTAACCTTTCCTAATGTAGGGAATAGATATCATTGACCCAATTACTCCAAAAGCATCCAATGGGCATTACTTTATACTAGTTGCCATCAACTACTTCAGCAAATGGGTTGAGGCCTCATCTTATTCAAGCGTTACTAAAGGAGTCGTAGTTAAGTTAATCAAGAGAGATATCTTGGCCTAATATGGAACTCTAGAAATGATCATCACTGATAATGGCACTAATCTCAACAACAAGTTTATGTCAGAATTATGCCAACAGTTTAGGATCATTTATAGGAACTTTACTCCTTATCGACCCCAAATGAATGGAGCCATTGAAGCAGCCAATAAAAACCTCAAAAGAATCATCAAAAAAATGGTTATTATGTGAAAAGACTGGCATGAGATGTTGTTACTTGTGCTTATGGCCTATTGAACTTCCATCAGAATGTCAATTAAGGCAACACCTGATAGGTTACCGACTATCGGCCCAACCACTCGCGCATGCCTCAAAAGCCTTTAATCCTTCACCCGAAAGATTCTTTCTCATTAACTTATCGACAACGAGAAATGGTATGATGAAGGAAGATAGCTAAATTCCCTAGGAGCTCTAGGTGGTTATACTATGCTCTATTCATTATCTACCAATGTTGACCTTCCTTTAGCCAAGAGCTCTGTGCCGAGTGACCAGACTTTCAACTACCGAAAGTCTTCTGTCGAGTAAACGTGATTAGCTCCAAGCTGAATATTTCTCTCTCGGCCTCCTACCAACTCTCCTGGCATCTCCTTCATGTTTCAGCTTCTGTCTCCTCACTTTTTGACTCCTCCCACCTGTTATGCTCAAAGAATCCTGGCACAGAACCAATGTCGTGCTGCCACTTATCCATTTTATCTGACATTGTATTATTTTTCCCTTTTTGTCTTTTGCCTCTTTTCATATGTACTAGGATTTCCCTTTTTGTATATACATTCTTGTAATTTCCTTTTTTGTAATGTTGCCCTAGGGACTTACTATAAATAGTCCCTTCTCTTTGTAAGTCGAAATAATCTCATCTTAGAATTATACATTGAATATACTATTCTTATGTGATAACCCTCTCCAAGTCTATTTTCCCATATACTCTTATTTAAGCTTATCGAGTAACTCAAGATTAGTGATGGGTGGACCTTGACATCAACTTGTGCGTCATATTGTGTGAAGTGTTAAGTCGTGTTGTATTTGTTGGTGTGTTATATCCTCTAAGTAGCTTCACCTCAGCTACTCTAGTCAATTCTTAGACCAGTTTACTCTATTTTTCTTCCATATCTCAAAAGACCCATTGGTTCGAATTAACTACCGTAAGCCCTAATAATAACTGAGCTCTTAAGCACATCATATAATCCTAATATCAGAGCTTAAGGTTCTAACCTAAAGCTCTATGGTGATAGTCCATTCTTGTTTGTTGGTTGAGATACTCTATTTTTGTTTGGAAGAACAAAGCAAGTCACATCTCAAGTTTGAGTGGTACTTGTGTGTACGTAAGTAAAGGTTTCCTATGTGAAGAGTATTCTTTGAAGGTTTCTTTTGAAAATGTCAAATCCTAGTGTTCAGGGAGAAATTAACGACGTTGAGAGTGATGCTCATGGTTGTGGTCAAGTTACCCAACAAACACCACATACTACTGATGAGCAGATACAACATCTTACTGCTATTGTGGCCAACTTAGCTGTCTTAATAAATAGAGTCTTAGAGACTAGACTATGTGAGAGAGTTATTGAGCAAGGCTGAGAGATGAGAGATAGGCCGAGAAGGTAGATGAATGAACGAGTACCAGAAGCCTTTCCAGTGAACCAAGCACCACCACGATGTGCTGATAGAGCCACGAGAAGAAGATTGTAGTTAGATGAAGTGGAAGAGTATGAAGAAGAAGACCAGTATGTCGGGATTAATGAACTTAAGTTTAGAAAGGTGACGAACACCTTAAGGTACAGATTCCGAGCTTCAACGAGTCTGGTAGTGCTGATGACTACCTTGATCGGGAGGAGAAAATTGAAAAGATATTCGACTTTTACGATTATGAATATTGTTGTCCGTATACGAGTGGCTGCATTGGAATTTTATGGATATGCAGCAATATGGTGGAAGAAACTTTAGAATGTTTGTTGAGAGCCCAACGAGAAGTCTAGACATGGAACGAAATGAAGAGAGTCCTAAGAAGTAGGTTCGTTCTTGAACACTATGAATAAGATACTTTCAAATGGCTCCAAGACCTGAAGCAAGGTAATAAATTAGTAGACGACTATGTCGAAGAGTTTTAGTTGCTCATGATCCGATGTGATGTCGATGAACTTGAGACACGAACTACAGTACGGTTCATCTCTTGGTTAAGGACCGAAGTTGGTAACATAGTAGAACTGTAAAGTCTTACGACTCTAGAAGAAGCCATCCAAGCGGCACAGAGAGTCGAAAGGCAGAGGTTAAACTAGGCAAGCTAGATGTTGAGTAGCCGACCCATACTACTGAATAGGGGTAGCTTACCGAGTCGATTAAGAAATGACCAAGTATCAAACAATTTTAAGGTGGAACATTGAAGACCTATGCCGAGCCAACCAGAAGAAGGCCAAGGCAAGAGTAAAGCTTAGGAACCTGAGGTTTGAAAAGACCTAGCTTAGAGCTCAAGAAGAAAGGCCTAAGAAATTAAATATTTTAAATGTCTTGAATATGGACACGTAGCTAGTCAATGTCCAAACCACTGAGTCATAACTATTAAGGGAGATAAGCCTTAATTTGAAGTAGAAAGTGCCAACGAAGGAGAGGAAGAGGTAAGAGTTGAATAGATGCTAGAAGAGTTTCAGGAAGACCCTAATGCCAAGACACCTTCCAAGGGTAGTGCCAAGTATTGTTTTGTCATTAGACGGTCTCTTAGTGCATTTATGGTGGAAGAGAATGAGTAGAGGAGAACCTCTTCCATACAAATTGTCAAGTAACTGGTAAGCTATGCACCTTAATTATTGATAGAGGGAGCTGTACCAATGTCATAGCTCAAGAGGTAGTTAAGGCCATGAAATTGCCAACACTTCTACACCCCAAGCCCTACAAGATTTACTAGTTGAAAGAGAAAGGAGGATTACACATTGCCAAGCAAGTTAGAGTGCCAATTACCATTGGTGATAGGTATAGGGACAAGGTGCTGTGTGATGTCCTTCCTATGTGTGCTTCTCACATATTACTTGACTAACCGTAGCTATTTGATTTGAGAGTGTTGCATGACAAGTATAGAAACACTTACAAGTTCTAGAAAGATGGGAAGAAAATTACATTGACACCCATAAGTCCTAAGGAAGTGCAAGAAGCCCAAGAGAAGGTTGCTAAATCACTGCAGTAGAAGTCTTTGGTGATTTCCCAAGCTTAATTTACCCGAGAAGTTAAGGTTGACAACTATGTGCTTTTTTTAGTCAGGAGACTCTTGGAGGTTAGAGAAGCTAAGAACTTACCTACTGAAGTACAGTAGCTACTTCAGTCAGGACTTTGTTGACCTATTCCCTATCGAGATGCCAAAAGGTTTACCTCCCTTAAGAGGTATTGAACATTGTATCAACCTACAATCAGGATTTACTTTACTGAACTGACCCACTTATAGGCTTAATCCTGAGCAAGCAGTTGAACTGAAAAAGCAAGTAGATGAGTTGGTAGATCACGAGTATGCCCATGAGAGCATGAGCCCCTATGCCGTATTAACTGTACTCGTGCTAAAAAAGGATAAAACGTGGTAAATGTGCATTGACAATCGAGCCATCAATAAGATCACTATTAAATACCAATACTTGATCCCGTAACTTGATGATATGCTTGACGAGTTACATGGCGCCTGCATCTTCTCTAAGATTAACTTAAAGAGTAGCTACCATCCGATACAAATGAGACATAAGGATGAATGGAAGACGACCTTTAAGACAAGGGATGGTCTGTTTAAATGGTTGGTGATGTCATTTGGTTTGACTAACACACCGAGTACATATGTGGTCGATGAATCACATGCTCTGAATGTTGATTGGCAAGTGCGTTGTGGTTTACTTTGATGACATTCTCATCTATAATGTTGACTTCATTACCCATGCTAAACATTTAAGATCAATATTCGACATCCTCCGTACCGGGAGATTATTTGGCAACCTGAAGAAATGTATGTTCTATCAAAGTGAGGTTGTATTCTTCGGATATGTAGTTTCAATGAGAGGAGTTCAAGTTGATGACGAGAAAGTCAGAGCTATTCTAAAGTAGCCTACACCGACTAGTGCTACCGAAGTTAGGAGCTTCCACGGTCTAGCTTTGTTCTACCGAAGATTCATTCAGAACTTCAGTTCCATAACAACACCCTTAATTGAATTGACCTAGAAGAATTCTGAGCTTAAGTGGTTAGAGAAAGCTTAGAAAAGCTTTAAAGCTATAAAATCTAAACCGACGTTTGCCCCCGTACTTGCCCTACTAGATTTTGAGAAAGTTTTCAAGGTTAAATGTAACACATCAAGAGTTGGCATTGGTATTGTCCTTAGGCAAGAGCGCTGACCCATTGCCTACTTAAAAAAAAAGCTTTAAGGTGCTACCCTGAATTAGTCAGCCTACGATAAGGAGTTCTACACCCTTGTCTGAATACTTTAGAACTGGCAGCATTATTTGTTGTCGAGAGAATTCATCATTTATTTGGATCATGAATCTCTCAAGCATCTTCGCAGGTAACAAAAGCTTTCTCGACGTCACGCCAAATGGGTCGAGTTCTTGGAGACCTTTTGCTATGTCATCAGATAAAAGAAGAGGAGCACCAACACAGTAGTTGATGCTCTTTCTCGTCGTTCTACCCTTATTACAACCACGCAAGGGAAGATACATGGATTCAGCACCCTGCCCGAACAATATGACCACGACCAGTATTTTGGGCCCTTAGTGGTCAAGTGCAATGTTGGAGTTGTTGTA
The DNA here is from genome assembly GCA_024138015.1 of Lumnitzera littorea. Classification (NCBI taxonomy): domain Eukaryota; kingdom Viridiplantae; phylum Streptophyta; class Magnoliopsida; order Myrtales; family Combretaceae; genus Lumnitzera; species Lumnitzera littorea. The sequence goes on from JAMXBB010000012.1 coordinate 24,821,486, forward strand.
GATGGGTTCTACTTGAGTCACTGGTTCCTATTGAAGGGTAAACAAGTTTGTGTGCTGAATGGTTTAGCAAGAGAGCTACTTGTTTGAAAAGCTCATGCCAAGGGTTTGGCTAGCCATTTTAAGGAAAAGAGGACAACTGAAATATTAAAGGAGCATTTCTACTGGCCTGGAATGATGAAGGATGTGCGCCGAATACTTAAGAGCTGTGAAGTGTGTAAACATATGAAGGGGAGGAGATAGACCTATGGGGAGTACATACCCCTGCTTATCCTAAAGCGACCATAGACCGATCTAAGCATAGATTTCATGCTCGACCTTCCTTGAACACCGAGAAGACATTACTCGATCACGGTGGTGGTCAATTGGTTCAGCAAGATAGGCTACTTCATCCCCTGCCAAAGAACTAATGATGTTTTATTTGTCGCTAACCTATTTTATAGGAAATTGTGTGGTTACATAGAGTGTTGAAGAGCATTATGCTTAACCATGATTCAAAGTTCACGAGCTTCTTTTGGAAGACCATGTGGAAGAAGCTTGGCATTAAGCTCATGAAAGTTGAATCAGAAAGTTACTAAACAACTGGCCAAGACTATGGCTCAATAGAAGGAAGTAGGAAGCTGAGGAAGGAAATGAGTTGTTTATACCCCTAGAGACCTTATCTGGATCCACCTTAGCAAGGAATGCTTTCCTGGTAAAAGGACAAACAAACTGTCTTCGAGAGCAAATAGGCCTTACAAGATCCTTAGGTGCATTAATGATAACACTGATGAGGTCGATCTGCTCGAGGGGTACAGCGTATCAACCACATTCAACGTTGTCGACCTGATACCTTATGTACCAGATGACAATGAAGATCATGATTTGAGGGAAAATCTTCAACAACCCTAGAGAGCTAATGGGTTACCGACTATTGGCTTAATCACTCATAAACACCTAGGAGGCCTTTAATCCCTCACCAAGAGGATTCTTTCTTGTCAACTCATCTCCAACAAGAAACAGTATGCTGAAGGAGGATAGCTAAATTCCCTAGGAGCTCTAGGTGGTTATACTATACTTTGTTTGTTATCTACCAATGCCAACCTTCCTCTAGCTAAGAGCTTTATGCCAAGTGACCGGACTTTCAACTGTCGAGTAAATGCAGTTAGCTCCAAGCTAAATATTTCTCTCTTAACCTCCTACCAACTTTCCCGGCATCTCCTTCACGTCTTGGCCTTTGTCTCCTCACATCTTAACTCCTCCCACTTGCTATGCTAAAAAAATCTTGGCACGAAACCAATGTCATGCTGCTACCTATCCGTTTTATCTAACATTGTACTATTTTTCCCTTTTTGTCTTTTGTCCTTTTTGGTATGTACTAGGATTTCCCTTTTTGTATATACATTCTTGTAATTTCCTTTTTTGTAATGTTGCTTTAGGAACTTACTATAAATAGTCCCTTTTCCTTATAAACCGAAATCATCTCATCTCAAAATTATACATTGAATATACAATTCTTATGAGATAACCCTCTCCAAGTCCATTTTCCCATATACTCTTATCTAAGCTTATTGAGTAGCTTAGGATTAATAACGGGTAGACCTTGACATCAACTTATGCATCATATCAAGTGAAATGTTAAGTCGTGTTGTGTTCATTGGTGTATTATATCCTCCGAGCAACTTCATGTCAGCTACTCTAGTCCGTTCTTAGACTAGTTTACTTTGTTTTTCTTCCATATCTCAAAAAACCCATTTGTTCGAATTCACTACCGTAAGCCCTAGTGATAACTAAACTCCTAGGCATATCAACACCTTAGTCTTTGGTATACGGTACTGAAGTGGCGCTATTAGTAGAGATTGAAGTCCCATCACTCAAAGTACTATCAGAAACCCAATTGGACAAAGCTGATTGGGTAAAGAAACACATCAAGTAGTTAAATCTAATTGATGAGAAGAGATTGATAGCCCTATGTCATAATCAGTGTTATCAACAAAGAATGGCTCGAGCTTTCAACAAAAGGGTATGACTTCGGAACATCAAAGAGGGTGATATGGTGTTGAGAAAGGCTCTCCCCAATGCACAAGATTGTAAAGTTGTGCTATTCATGAGAAGTCAATGCAAATTTTTGCTTAAAACATGAAAATGCCAGTCATTTTGAATGTCATTGTGGTCTAATTTTCATTATTTTCAAGCAAAGTTTGTTTCCTTGGTCGTTGTCGATGTTGGAATAATCACCTTCTTCACTGAAAGGTCCAACTCCCTTTACTCCGGTTAATCGAACCCATATACTAAAAATACGAAAGACATTGAGAAGTGAGATCTAGGATATTGGTAATTAATAGAACTTTTTTAAATACTTTATTATGGATTGATCTCCCTCGACGGCGAGTTTTATTGTCTATTTTTTCCAAGGAAGTGCAAAATCCAAGTAAGCAATCACCTCACAACGGATATTTATTAGTTAGGAATAAGGGTTTCAAGTCATAAAAGTTCCAAAAAGACAAAAATAGTGGATAACATTCTATATCGAGTTAATTTCCATGATTTCTCTAAAAGAACTAGCAAAGTCTCAAACATTTCATATTAAGATCATTTAGGTTGACAACAAAGGACCAAAGTGTGAGCTAGTCAATTTTGATGGGACTTTTCAAAAAAGGTTTGACAGTTTAAGCACTATCAACAAAACTAGGTAAGTACTTCCATACAATGTTAGCACATTAGTTTTTGAACGTTGCATTTGCATTTAAGCTATATGACCAATATTTTTACAACTCTATCCATAATAGTCTTTTGAGCTAACCCATAAGGTGCATTTCTTTTAAGGTCTTAGCTAACTCTAAGAGTGCTTTACTCGCTTTGGTTAATTAGCTCATAGAGGCATAACTGAGATTTCTCATTCTTTTTAAGGTCTTAGTCAGCTTTAAGAGAGCTTCACCTGCCTTGGTTAGTCAGCTCATAAGGGTATGACCAAGTTTGCTCTATCTTTTATAGAAGCACTTCACCCACCTTGGTTAGTCAACTCATTAAGGTATGACCAAGTTTTCTCTATCTTTTAAGGTGTTAACTAGGTCTAGGAGTACTTCGCCAACCTTGGTTAGTCAGCTCATTAGGGTACGACCAAGTTTTGTTATTCTTTTAGGGTCTTAGCCAACTCTAGGAGCGCTTCACCCGCCTTAGTTAGTTAGCTCATAAGGTCATGACCAAGTTTTCTCATTCCTTTTAGGGTATTGGCTACCTCTAAGAGCACTTCACTTGCCTCTATTAGTTAACTCATTGAGACACGACGAAGTTTTCTCTATCTTTTAAGGTGTTAGCCAACTCTAGGAGTGCTTCACCCGCTTTGGTTAGTCAACTCATTAGGGTACGATCAAGTTTTCTCTATCTTTTAGGGTCTTAGCCAACTTTAGGAGTGGTTCCCCCGCCTTAATTAGGTGGCTCATTAGGGCACGACTAAGTTTTCTCTATCTTTTATGGTCTTAGCCAGCTATAAGAGTGCTTCACCCGCCTTAGTTAGTCAACTCATTGCAGCACGACCAAGTTTTCTCATTCTTTTAGGATCTTAGGTAGCTTTAAGAGCGCTTCACCCACCTTGGTTAGTCAACTCATAAGGATACGACCAAGTTTTCTCATTCTTTTTAAGGACTTAACCAACTCTAGGAGCGCTTCACCCACTTTGCTTAGTTAGCTCATAGGGGCACGACCAAGTTTCCTCTATCTTTTAGGTTCTTAACCAGCTCTAGGAGTACTTCACCCGCCTTAGTTCGTCAACTCATTAGGATACAACCAAGTTTTCTCATTCTTTTAAGGTCTTAGCTAGTTCTAAGAGTGCTTCACCCACCTTGATTAGTCAACTCATAGGGGCACGACTAAGTTTTCTCTATCTTTTAGGGTCTTAGCCAGCTCTAAGAGCGCTTCACCTGCCTTGGTTAGTCAGCTCATAGGGGCACTACCAAGTTTTCTCTATTTTTTAGGGTCTTAGCCAGCTTTAAGAGCTCTTTGCCAACTATGGTTAGTCAACTCATTGGGGTACAATCAAGTTTTCTCATTCTTCTAAGGTCTTAGCCAACGCTTCACCCACCATGATTAGTTAGCTCATAAGGGTACAACCAAGTTTTTTCATTCTTTTTAAGGTCTTAGACGGCTCTAGAAGCGCTTCACCTGCCTTGATTAGTTAGCTCATAGGAGAACGACTAAGTTTTCTCTATCTTTTAAGGTTTTAGCCAACTCTAGGAGCGCTTCGTTCGCTTTGGTTAGTCAGCTCATAGGAGTACGACTAAGTTTTCTCATTCTTTTTAAGGTCTTAGCTAGCTCTAAGAATCCTTCATTCGCCTTGATTAGTCAGGTCATAGGGGTACAACCAAGTTTTCTCTATCTTTTAGGGTCTTAGCCAGCTTTAGGAGCTCTTCACCGGCTATGGTTGGTCAGCTCACGACCAAGTTTTCTCATTCTTTTAGGGTTTTAACCAACTCTAGGAGTGCTTCACCCACCTTGGTTAGTCATCTCATAGGGTTACAACCAAGTTTTTTTATTCTTTTTAGGGTCTTAGCCAGCTGTAGGAGCACTTCACTCGCCTTAATTAGTTAGCTTATAGGGGCACGAGTAAGGTTTTTTTTTTTAACTTTTAGGGTCTTAGCTAGCTCTAGGAGTACTTTGTTCGCCTTGGTTAGTCAGCTCATAGGAGTATGACCAAGTTTTCTCATTCTTTTTAAGGTCTTAGCTAGCTTTAAGAGAGCTTAGCCCGCTTTGGTTATCAGCTCGTAGGGGCATGACCAAGTTTTCTCTATCTTTTAGGGTTTTAGTCAGCTTAAGAAGCGCTTCGTCCATTTCACCTCGGTTCATCAGCCTAGAAGGATACGACCAGGCTTCATTTCATCACCAAATCCCTAGTAGATCAAGTTTAGGATAGCTAGTTAGTCGTTCTAAAGTCATCCTCGGGGCAAAAATAGTATCTCTTTTGTTTTTGTGGCAAAGTTTTGTTCAAACTTCACCACAAAGAGAAGCGGCTGCAAACACTCAATTTTTACCCCATTTATTTTATTTTATTTCATTAGGATTAACAGTCCTAAATCAGGAAAAATACAAAAAAAAAATAGAAAATTAAAGAAAATCCAAAAAGACAAGAAATTTAGAAAAGATATGATGTTTAGAAAAATAAAAAAAAATTAAAAAAATAGGAAAGCGTACAAAAATAAGAAATCTAGGAAAAATATCAAAAAATAAGAAAATAAGAAAAAGCACAAAAAATAAGAAATTTAGAAAAAATGCAAAAATTAGAAAAATTGAAAAGTCACAAAAAATTAGAAAATATAAGGAATTTTATATTTTTTTTAAGTAGTTTTCTTAATATAAATAAATTTAAGGAAAGAACCGTTAGACTTGAGCTTAAATTTAAATCTAGCCTAGGTCGATCTTACCTAATTACACATATGGACAATGTACAAACTAATAGCCTAACGAATAAGCAAATGAGCATGGCATTAGGTTTAAGCATGAGGCAAGGGGTTTCAATTTTGGCAAGGGCATAGAAAGCCTTTTTATTTTTTCAACTAACACATTGCCACATTAGGTATTGCCACGTATTAGGGGTTCACTATGCCACGTTCCTTAACAGGTGGCACCATTAGATTGGGTCACGGTTGACATGGTGCCATGTGGCATGCCATGTCAGCTACCCATTACCATGTCACCTACCACGTGTCACATAAGTATACATGGCACATCGTAACTGAACGATGCAGCTAACATAGCACCACGTCAACCGCTTTCTCTCCCTTTCCTTTCTCTTTCCCTGATTTTCCTCCACTTTCTCGAACAAAACAAACCTGTACCCCTCACTTTGGAATCTCTTTTTGCACATTTTCCACACTTAAACACACCATTTACTGGTAGATTAACAAAATAGACATGGCTTAGTTTTAATGGTGACCGAATTCTTGTCTAGATTTGATTAAATATATATTCAATTTGGCAATTGAAAATTGGAAGAAAGTAGAAATTCTAGAATTTTCATTCAAATCCAATTTCAGTTTTCCTTGTTTTCTAAGTTAATTTGGCATATAAATAGGGGTCTTAGGTTTGTTTCACAACACACAATCATCAAAAATTGTCCAAGCTCCTCTCCAAACATTAATTCAACACTCTCTCTCTCTTCAGCACTCATAGCCATGGCCACTCTCTCTCTCTCTCCAAAGTTCCTCAATAAAAACCATTACTACGACTAGCTTTGTGGTAATTTAAAACCTAACCTCAGCCACTCATTCGTACCTAGCAAACATTACCGGAGCACCGCATCAACTGCCGCTGGCCATCACAACTAAACACCATCCAGACCGCCTCCATTAACTTCGGCATCAAGCCTACCACCCCGGTCAACCCCAACCCCTACCCCCTATCTTTAATCCAAAACACACAAAAAAGCCCTCGCTCGCTTGTTTTGCTGCAAGGATCGATTTGAAATGTGGCTACTAAACTTCTCTACTGCATTACTTGAATCTATGTGTTGACCCAACCCAACCCGATCTGGATCTGTGCCCAGATTCAACCTGTACCCTAACCCGCATGCTTAATCCAGCGTTCAGTCTGACCTTATTCATTTGCCTTCTTGTATTTTATTTATCAGTTTTATATTATTATTATTATTATTATTATTTTGTTATTTTATTTATTTCATTCTTGAATGTAAATGTAATAATTAAAAGGCAAAAAGAAAAAAGAAGAAAAAAAAGGGAATAAAAGAAAAGTAAGAAAAAAGAAAAAGAATAGTTAGTTTAGTAGAAATTGATAAAACAAAAATATATATATATATATAATAAATAAGATAATATAAAAAATAATAATAAATGTAAAGTATTATAAAATCATCTTATCACCTAGAAAAATAAAATTTCCAAAAATAAAACAAAAATAAATGGACCTTTTCCAAATTAATGCACGTTAGAATTTTCCAAAAAGATAAAATTTCCAATTTAGGACCTTTTTTTTTTAGAAATTTCCTTAAATAAACCAAATTAGATTAAACACATAAATTGGGCATATTTTTCAATTAAAAATAAACCCAACTCAATAAAGTTTTATAAAAAAGAACTACGTACGTCTGATCCCGAATAATGGATATGTAGGTACCTTTGGGGTAATGGTAAAAAATAAAAATCTAATTTTCCTTTTTAGTTTAGATTACTCAAGTTGTCCAATTCGATTAACCAATAATCAAGTTCTGCTTTATAGAATTAAAAAGTGATTTTTAGGGTTAAAATTAAATTTGGAAAGTTAATGATACTCATAAGGGTTTAAAAATTCTAACCCTCGAATCTAGATCTCTAGTTTTTTGAAAATCAGTTTTTATCGTTGAACCAGTAGCTAAGTTATAACCAATCTATCAAAGTGGTCATAATTTAACTTTTTTTTCTCGATTACAGTTGGGTGGCGACTACAATACATTTTCAAAATTAAAATCGATTTTCTTTGAACCCTAGTTGAGGGTCGGTATTAAATGAGTAAGGTTTAATATTGATTGGTTCAAAGGAAATTAATTTACAAAAAAAAAAAAAACCAAGAGTGAAAGACTAGGCTCAACGCCATGTGTTAAGAAATTACTAGGCTATGTGTTTGGTCATGACACATGGCACTTCGTAATTGGGTCATGAGAACACATCATTCCTTCTCCTTCTCCTTCTCCTCTTTCCTTTTATTTCCCTCCCTTTCTTACACTCGAAAACAATAATGCCAGCACCAACTAGAATTTAATCCAATCCACATTTACGACAGCAAACATATCCCTCTAATCTTCAATTTGATCAACTCCTCCCCGTACACACAAAATGGCACTCTCACTAAACCCTCATCATCTCCCTCTCTCATCACCAAAACCTCATATGCAACAGCACCCACATGAGCTCTCTTCTTCACGAGCTCTCTCTCTTTCTCTTGCAACTACACCTACACTAACCCAAGCGACCGCCCCTGTCCGTACACAACCCTCTCTCACCCACAACCCCTCTCTCTCTAACCATCCTCTACCAATACCGCAACCTAAAACCTATTCCCTCTCTCTCAATCCACCACATTGGTCCTCTCCCACATGACACACTTAGATCCATAACACTACAGTGAGTTAACAACCCACGCATACGACACTCTACATCACGCTTCCTCTCTCTCTCTCGACCCTTGCCCAAATACCAACTACTGCATCCAATCCAACTACTGTTAATAGCAGCTCGCAACTACTACCCTTATCAACAGACACCTAATCATGCAACCAAGAAACCCCCAACTGCACCAACTTAACATCCACATACAAATAGCAAAACTCATGCCCCACAGTAGCCTACATACTAAACACCTACAACGTCGTAACTCTACTACCATAAACCCTTGCAGCCCTTTAAACCACCGCATTGGGTGGTTTTTAGTTCAAATTAACCCCACTGCAAAGCTCCCCACATCCTTAAACATAAACCACCACCATTTACTTACCCTTAGATACCATCGTGAGAAGCAACCCACTCCATCGCTACCCTCAAAGCTCTGACCACCACTCAAACAAACTCTAACCATCATGGCATCGCTCCTACACCCCCTATCGAGCCTGGTTTATTACCCTCCCAATTCTTTTATAAAATTAGGCCTTCTCTAAGCTGATCAATACTAAATCCTACCCATTTAATATTGATCCTTAACTAGGATTTAAAGAAAATCATTTTTTCAATTTAAAAAGGGATTAGAGTCGCCACCCGACCAAAGTCAATAAAAAGGGTTAAGTTATAACCAATTGGGTGGATTGGCTATAACTTAGCTACCGGTCTATCGATTAAAAGAAAAAGAAAAACCAATTTGTAAAACGGTTTTTTTGAAAACCAGAGATTTAGGTCCGAGGGCTAGTTTATTAAACCCTAATCAGGTACCACTTTTTAACTTTCTAAATTTAACTTCGCTTTTCAAATAAACCCTTTTTAATTCGTAAAACAGCTAATTATAATACACGCGACTAAATTGATCAATTTACATAAATATCTAAAAAGGGAAAAAAAATAAAACTTCTACATTTTAAGTCACCCCATACTTACGTATAAGTGCCTAAGTATTCGCTATTTGAAATCAGACGTACGTAGTTTTTTTAATGAAAATATAACAAGTTGATTGATTTTAACTTTGGAAAAATTACCGGGTTTACGTTTTCACCCATTTTGAGTTGATTTGAGAAAAGATTATAAAGGGTCCTAAATTGGATTTTATTTTTGAAAATTCTAAATGATTTTAATTTGAAAAACGATTGATTTATTTTTAGAAAACTCAATTTTTCTAAATGTCAAAATGATTTTTTTTTACTAACCTATTTATTTATTATTATTATTATTTTTATACTCATTCTATCTATTTCTATAAATGAATAGACTACTTCTTTTCTCTCTTTTTTTTCTTTTTTTCTTTTTTTTTTTCTTCTATTTCTTTTTCCTTTTTCTCATTTACAACATTTACAAATAAACAAATGAATTAAAAAAAAAAAAAAAAGAAGAAGGTTGGCTTGGAGTCGGCTCGTGTCGGCTCACTTTGATCGACTCGTGAAATTCAATGGTGGTAGTTTTCATTAACAAACACCGTAGGGGATACTATCATAGAGAGAGAAGAAACTTTGATTTTTGTTTTTCTAAAGTGTTTTGAAGTTTTCGTTGTGTTTTGAAAATGAAGAGTAGACCCCTATTTATAGGTATCATAATCGAGTTAAGAATGAAAAAAATTAAATGCAATATGATTTTCTTCCAATTTTGGATTGAACGAACCTGGACAATATGTGGTGCCAAATACATAGCTGCACGTGTATAAATATGCCGGAGTGTGTCTAACACACTTAAAAATGAGTTGGTAAATGATGTGGCAATGACGTAGCCCATAACAAGACGTGACAATGACATGGCAATAAAGTGAGAAAAGAAAATAAAAGATACATTTTACACCTTCTATTAATTGAACTCATGATCTCCAAGTCATATGCAATATCAAGTCTAAGTGCTTATCCAGCTAAACTATTGGTTTTTCTTTATTCATATGTATAATTAATTGCACATATGAACTAGGGCAGCTTGAGCTAGATTCAAATCTAAGTCTAAACTCAACGGCCTTTTATTCAAAACTATTGAAATTAAAATTATATTCTATTTAAATAACCTAAAAATTTATTTTCTAAATTCCCTATTTTATTTTATGACTTTTCAATTTTCTTACTTTTTTGTATTTTTTCTAAATTTCTTATTTTTTATGCTTTTTCCTATTTTCCTATTTTTTCTATGTTTTCCTAGAACTCCTATTTTTCTAAATTTCTTCATTTTTTAGGGTTTTTCTTTAATTTTCCATTTTTTGAACTTTTCTAATTTAAGAATCTATTGCCTAAACTGAAAAATAAAGAGAGGGGGGAGGGTGGCGACAAAAATGAGGTGTCTACACCCCCCAAGCCCAATAAAACTCACACAAAAACACCATCCCTCACTTGAACTGGTTCTTGAATCCACCACCATGATCGAACTTGTGTGGTCTTCTTCCTCCCTTTGCACGTGTAACGTACATGATCAAGTCGGCTGACATAACCTAATTCGACTCTACCCTTACTAATATGCTAATCCAACTCGTGCCTCTTTAGTCTGGATTCGGTCTGGCCCTTTTTTAATTATTATTTATTTATGTTATTTCTTTGTTATTCTTATTTAGTGTTTTATATTTTTGTAATGTAACAAAAAAATATGTGAGAAAAAAAAAACAAGAAGAAAGAGAAAAAGGAGGAGGAGGAAGTCTAGTTTTATTTTATTTCTATTTATTTATTTTTTTAAGAAAATGGAAAAAATAGTAAAATAAGGAAAAATAAGAAAAGAATAAATAAAATGAATAAAATTCTTCACCACTTGGAAAAGACAATTTTTCCAAAGATAAAGCAACTTTGATCAATTTCTTTTCACAAATTAAGATATCTAAAATTTTCCAAAAAATAAACAAACCGATTAAGACCCTTTAGAAAATTTTCAAAATAAATTAAAATATTAATGAACTTAAATCCAACTCTTTTTCAAATTAAAACTAATTAATCCGCTAAAGTTTTTGCTAATGAACTACGTAAATCTGATCCTGAATAGTGGATATATAAGTACCTGTACGTACAAGGCAACTTAAAATATTAAAAAAATTATATTTCCCCCCCTTTAGTAGATATTCTTTAAATTCTTATTATTATTATTATTTTTTTTTTTTGTAAATAGATATGATTTCAGTTGTCACTCATAAATAGACATTAGTGGAAGGGTATTTAAAAAGAAAAATTAAAATTAAATTCGGAAAGTTAAAGTGGTACTCATTTAGGGTTTAATAAGATAGCCCCAAATTCAAATCCCTAGTTTTCAAAACCATTTTAAAAATTGGTTTTCTCGAAAGACCAGTAACAAAGTTATAACTAATCCACCCAATTAATTATAACTTAACTTTTTTTCCTGATTTGATTAGGTGGTAACTCCAAAATGTTTTCAAAGTTAAAAGAGTTGATTTTCTTCAAATCTTAGTCAAGGGTCAATATTAAACGAGTAGGATTTAATATTACTCAGTTTAAAGAAAACTAATATATAAAAAACCGAATAGCAATTGGTTATAACTTAACTCTTTTTCTTGACTCCGGTCAGGTGGCTACTCCAAAATATTTTTAAAGTTAAAGGAATCAGTTTTCTTTAAATCTTAATTAAGGGTTAGTATTAAACAAGTAAAGTTTAATATTGATTAGTTTAAAGAAGCCTAATTTATAAAAAATTGAGAAAAAACCTAATGGAGTTGTTAAGTTATCTAGCCTAATTTTTTTCTCTGTTTTTATAAATAAATCTTTTTTAAATCAATCAATATTAAACCATACATGTTTAATACTAATCCTTAACTAAGGTTTAAAAAAAATCGGCTTTTTTATATTTGAAAACATTTTGGAGTTACCACATGGTCATAGTTAGGAAAAAAAGTTAAGTTATAACCAATTGGGAGGGTTATTTATAACTTAACTACTAGTCTATCAATAAAATCAATTTTTAAAATGGTTTTTTTTTTTTTTTGTAAAACTAGAGATATGGATCTAGGGGGCTATTCTATTAAACTCTAAATGGGTACCGCTTTTAACTTTTCAAATTTAACTTTGCTTATCAAATACCTTTCCAATAATATTTATTTACAAGTAATAACTGAAATTATATCAATTTACAAAAAAAATAAGAATTTAATGAATTAACTACTAAAGGGGGGAAATAAAAATTTTTCATATTTTAAGTCGCCTCATACATACGAGTACTTACGTACCCACCATTCAGGATCAAACTTCTATAGTCCGTTCACAAAAACTTTAGTGAGTGAGTTAATTTTAATTTTTTTTTTAAAAATATCGAGTTTACATTTTTACTCGGTTCAATTTATTTAAGAAAATTTTTCAAAAAGTCTTAAATCGAATTTTATTTACGGAAAGTCTTAAGAAAAATGTCCTAATTTAGAAAGAGGATTGGCTATTGTTATTTATTATTTTTTTTAGAAAATTGATTTTCTAAGTGGTAATAGGATTTTATTTTATTTATTTTATTTATTGTTATTTTTATTTTATTTTGACCAAAGCATAAATAAATAAAGCTAAACTAGACTTTTTTCTTTTACTTTTCTTTTTTTTTTTATTTTCCATTATTTTCCTTCTTTTTTTTCTCAATTACATCCTATGGGTACAGATAATAATGATATAAAAAAAATAATACAAAACAATACAACCAAACAAGGATTAGACTAGGGAAGAAACATGGGTTTAAGCCTAGGCACACAGCTCGGAGTGGGTCAGATTCAGGTCAAATGACCCGATTATGTTGGAGAAGGAAGCAATGGTGTCGGGGGCACAATGGAGGTGATTCTAAGGACCAAAACTTACGAGAGAGGCTAGATATAGGGGGCTTTGGCAAAGCACCATCGCGTTTGGTGGCCTCTTGGTGGTTGTCAAAGTTAGGGAGTATTGAGCCTAGGTTTTTTCTCTCAATTTTTTAAATTAGGCTTCTTTAAACTAATTAGTATTAAACTCTATCCATTTAATACTGGCTATTGACTGGGGTTTAAAGAAAACCGATTTTTATTTTGAAAATGTATTAAAGTTGCCACCCAATTAAAGTCGGGAAAAATAGTTAAGTTGTAACTTATTGGGTGGATTAATTATAACTTAACTATCGGTCTATCGATCAAACTAATTTTGTAAACAGTTTTTCAAAACCAAAGATTTAGATTCGGGAGTTAAGATTTTTAAACTCTTTATAGGTACTATTGACTTTCCAATTTTAAAACATAATTCCTTAAAATCACCTTTGAATAATTGAAAAAAAAAATGAATTTTAATCAAATAATTAATAAATTTGAATAATTTAAATTAAGGCGAAAAAATAGTCTTTTCGTTTTTTACCATTGCACGTTAGTACTTATGTACTCACTATTTGAGATCAAATGTACGTAGTTCTTTTTGTAAAACTTTAATGAGTTGTTTTTATCTGCATTTTCATTTTTGAAAAAAGGTCGGGTTTACGTTTTTATCTAGTTTAATTTATTCAAGGAGATTCTCTTAAAGGATTCTAATTGATGTTTTATTTTTGGAAACTCTAAAATAATCCTAATTTGAAAAGGGTTTACTTCTTTATTCATTTTTTGGAAAGTTGATTTTTTAAGTGATAAAATAACTTTATTATTATTTATTCCTTTACTTTTTATTTTTATTTTTTTGTTATTTTGTTGGTTTTTTGGTGAAAATAAGAGAAAAATTAAATACTTCTTCTTCTCTTTTTTCTTTTCTTTTTTTTCTCTTTTCTTTTCTTCTTTTTTGTTTTCTTTCTTCTTTTCCTTTTTCTTTTTTCTCTTTTTTTCTCCCTTCTTTTTTTTTTTTTGTGTTTACATTACCATTTACATTTAAATAAATAAATAAAAAAGGAAAAGTAACCGAAACAATAAACAAATGAAGGTCGAACTAAGAGGAGAGGAGTGTGGGTCGACTCAGGTTTGGGTCAAATCTAAGTCGGGTCTTTAGGTCGGCTCTAATGGTTTGTAGGTCACATAATCAAGAAGCACAGGGGTAGCGTCTCATCTTGAATCGACCACCAAAATGGGCAGCAAATGAGATATTTATGGGTTTTGGATTAGGATGTAGAGGGGTGGGTAGGTTTAATACCTCAATTGTTGGTAGTTGTTTGGTGGCGTTTTGGATAGGGCTGACGATAGTGATGGCAGTTTAGCCATGTAGTGGTGCTAGGTGGTAAAAAGTTGTTTGGCTAATGACTTTAGGGTACAGTGATCACGGTTGTAGTGTTGGGTTCGAGTGACGGTGATCAGTAGTGTGTGTTTTATGAGTGGTTGAACCCTAAGTGGTTAGTTCTTGCTATGTGGGGCATAGTTAAGAGTAAAAGAGAGTAGGTTTTAAAGCTTGGAGTATAGGAAGCTTAGTAGGGGTGGTGGATTTGTTCAAAATTCACCGAGCTCAAATGGTTTGCTAGAGAGAGAAAGAGAGAGATAGCGTCGTTAGAGAGAGAAAGAACTCGGGAATGTGTTTGAGGTGAGCTTAGATGATTTCCAATGCATGTGTCCACTCTAAAACGAAGTCCTAGAGCCCCTTTTATACTTAAAATCAACTTAGCAAGCAAGGAAGATTGAAATCGGATTTGAATAAAAATTCCAGAATTTTAGTTTTTTTTTTTCCTTGATTTTCACCCGCCAAGTTAAATATGTATTTGATTGAATCTAAACAAGAATTCTATCAATATTAAAACTAGGATATGTCTATTTTGTTAATCTACCACTAGTTGGCGCGTTTAAGTGTAGAAAATGCATGAAAAAAGAGTCCAAAGTGAGGGATATAGGCTGTTTTCAAGCTAAGAAAGTGGAGGAAATTAAGAGAAAAATAAAGGAAAGAGAGAGAAAGGCGGCTAATGTGGTGCTACGTCTGTTGCGTTGTCCAGCGGCTATATGCCATGTGTCCCACAGTGACACATGATAACTAACGTGACATGCTACATGGCTTGCCACATTGGTGTTGGCCAATTTGAGGCTACTACGTATCAGGATACATGATATAGTAAAACTCTAACACGTAGTAGTACCTGATGTGGTAGTGTATCCTTTATAAAAAGAAAAAGGCTTTCCTTGTCTTTGCTAAGATTTGAACCCAAGACCTTTGACCAAACCAAATGCATATGTCCAAGTGTTTTACTATTAGGCCATTGGCCTATGCTTTATTCATATATGCAATTAAACTGCACATATGAATAAGGCTGACTTAGGCTGAATTCAAATCTAAGACCCAAGCCTAATGGTCCCCTTTCTACTTTTATTAAAAATTCTATTCTAAACAAGAAATTTATTATTTTCTATATTTCCTAAATCCTTTATTTTTTCTATTTTTTTAATTTTTTATGACTTTTCAATTTTCCATGTATTTTTCTAAATTTTTTCATTTTTTTGTATTTCTTCTAAATTCCTTATTTTTGTGCTTTTTCCCATTTTTGTATTTTTCTAAAATTTCTTACTTTTTCTTAAATTTTTATTTTTATTATTTTTTTATTTTTATTTTCGAGTTTTCTCTAATTTTCTAGTTGTTGTATTTTTCCTAAATTAGGACCCTTTATCATAAAATAAAATAAATAACAAAAAAAGGGAGGAAAAAATGAGTTGTCTACAACTGCCCCTCTTTGTAGTGAAATTTGAGCAAAACTTTACCACAAAAACAAAGAAAACACTATTTTTGCCCTAAGGTGGATTTTGTTCTAACAAGTGCTGCAACTAGTTAGCTATCTTAGGCCCAATCCATTGAAGATTTGATGAAAAGGTTAAAGAGAGAGGAGGTGCTCTAAGGGCTAAAACGAAGAAATGAAGCCTAGTCGTATCCTTCTAGGCTCATTACCTTAAGCAGGAACGTCTCTAAGGAACTAGTAATCCTAAGTTAGGATCGATCTTGGAGAACCTGGTCATACCCTTTTGGGCTCATTAACCTAGGTAGGAGTGTCTCTCTAGGACTAGCAACCTTAAGCTGGGATCAATCTTAGAGAACTTGGTCATGCCCTTCTAGGCTCACTAACCTAGGCGAGAGCATCTCTCGATGACTAGCAACCCTATGCTAGAATTGATCTAGGGAACCTAGTTGTGCCTTTCTAGGCTTACTAACCTAAGCAGGAGCATCTCTTAGGGATTAGCAACCTTATGCTAGAATTGATCTAGAGAACTTGGTCGTGCCCTTCTAGGCTCACTAACCTAGGTAGGAGCATCTCTCAAGGACTAACAACCTTAAGCTGGACTTAAAAGAAGTACCTTATGGGCTTGCTAAAGGGAATTGATGAAGATAAGCTCCCTACGGGCTTGCTAAGAGAACTTGGTGAACAGAAGCGCCTTATAGGCTCACTAAAAGAATTTAGTGAACACAAGCACCCTATGGGCTCACTAAAAGAGATCAAAAAGAGACTAAGTTAAGATCGTGCCTTTACAGGCGGGCTAAGTACCAAATGCAGAAGGTGAGTACCTTATAGGCTAGCTCAAAAGACTGTTAAGAGTAAAAATTATTCATAGTTTAAATGCAAATGCAATGTTCAAAAATCAATGTGCTAACACCGTATGGAAGTAATTATCTAGTCTTTGTTGAAAGCACCTAAACTGTTAAACCTTTTCTTGAAAAATCCCATCAAAATTGATTAGCTCACGCTTTGATCCTTTGTTATTAACCCAAATGATCTTGATATGGAACCTTTGAGACTTCGCTAGCTATTTTAGAGAAATCACGAAAATTAACTCGATACAGAATGTCACCCACTGTTTTTGTCTTTCCGAAACTTTTATGAATCGAAGCTCTTATTCCTGACTAATAAATATTTGTCGCAATGTGATTGCTTATCTAGATTTTGCATCTCCTTGAAAAAATAGACAATAAAACTCTCCATCGAGAGAGATCAATCCATAATAAAGTATTTTAAAGAGTTTTGTTAATTACCAATGTCCTAAATCTCACTTCTCAATTTCTCTTGTTTTTTCAGTATATGGGTTCGATGATATGGAGTAAGGGGAGTTAGACCTTTCAATGGAGAGGGTGATTATTTCAATATCGACAACAACTAAGGATACCAACTTTGCTTGCAGATAATGCAAATTAGACCACAATAACATTCAAAATGATTGGCATTTTCGTGTTCCGAGCAAAAATTTCCACTAACTTCTCATAGGTAGTAGAACTTTACAATGTCAGCATTTACAAAGTCTCTCAATTTTGGACCATCCATTTAAGACAAAATTATAGCCCCTCCTAATAATACTCGCTTCACGACATAAGGGCCTTCATAATTGAGAGCAAATTTTCCTTTAGAGTCTTGTACATTAGGGAGAGCTCTTCTCAACACTATATTACCCTCTTTGAAGTTCTAAAGCTATACTCTTTTGTTGAAAGCCCGAGCCATTCTTTGTTAATGACACTAATTATGACACAAAGCTATCAATCTCCTCTCATTAATCAAATTCAACTACTCTATGTGTTTCTTTACCCATTCAACTTTGTCTAATTGGGTTTTTGATAGTACTTTGAACGACAAGATCTTAACCTTTACTGGTAACACTGCTTTAATACCATATACCAAAGAGTAAGGTGTTGCCCCAATAGACGTTCTGATGGAAGTTCGATAGGCCATGAGTGTGAATGGCAACATCTCATGCTAATCTTTGTATGTAATAGCTATTTTTTCTATTATTCTTTTAAGGTTTTTATCAGCTACTTTAATGGCTCCATTCATTTGGGGTCGATAAGGGGTGGAATTTTTGTGAATGATCTTGAGTTGTTGAGATAACTCTGACATAAGCTTATTGTTATGGTTAGGGCCACTGTTGATGATGATTGTTTCTAGAGTCTCGTATTAAGCCAAGATATCCCTCTTGATGAACTTAACTACGACCCCCTTTGGTGACGCTCGAGTCAGATGAGGCTTCAACCCATTTGCTAAAGTAATCAATGGCAACTGATATAAAGCGATGCCCATTAGATGCTTTTAGAGTAATCGAACCAATGATATATATTCCCTACATTGAAAAAGGCTACGGCATTGAGAGTATATGTAATTCTTGAGACGGGACATTTATCTTATTTGCATAAACTTGGCATTAGTAACAATGCCTAACGTGTTTGATGCAATCGC
Source organism: Lumnitzera littorea (assembly GCA_024138015.1). Taxonomy (NCBI): domain Eukaryota; kingdom Viridiplantae; phylum Streptophyta; class Magnoliopsida; order Myrtales; family Combretaceae; genus Lumnitzera; species Lumnitzera littorea. The sequence goes on from JAMXBB010000012.1 coordinate 24,839,650, forward strand.
TTTCCATTGTTGACTAGTAGTACCTTAGCCTCATAATTTTCTTAGCCAACATGTAACAGTTCATATAAGGCCCACATACTCCTTCGTGTACTTTTTTCATTAACATCTCAGCCTCTTTGTCGTCCATACACCTTAAAAGTGTATTGTCAAAAGAGTACTAATATAAAGTGGACTCACTTATTAAGAATTGAATGGCCAATCTCCTAATCATCCTTTTGTCATTCTTCTTGAACTCTTCAGGATATGTGTCTTGTTATAGGAACATTTTAATGTCATGGTACTAAGGCTTTTGGTCATTCATCCCTTCAATTGCTAAATAGAAGGTAAGCTTGTCTTCAATTTCAATAGTGAGGGGTTGAATCTTGACTCCACCGAATATCTGAATCATAGATGCTAGAGTAACTAAGGCATCAACAAATTAATTTTGAGTCCTCAATATGTGATTGAAGGTGATTTCTTTGAATTTTTCCATCACTTTAGTCAAGTGTCGGTGATAAGGTACTAGTTTAGGATCCCTCATCTTGTATTCTCCCCGAGGTTGGCTGATAATAAGTGAAGAGTCCTCATACACTTCTATTTCTTAGATATCTTTATCTAAGGCCATTTTGAGTCCCATAATGCATGCTTCGTATTCAGCGATATTATTGATGTATGGGAAAACAATCCTCGTAGCCATAGGGTGTTGAGTACCTTCAAGGGATATTAGTATTACCCCAATTCCATATCCAAACACGTTGGCTGCCCCATCAAAGAACATCTTCCATTTTGGTGGTTCATCATCTTCTCCTTTATTAGAGAGCTTCCCTCGATTGCTAAGATATCCTCATCGAGGAAATTGACTTATACCTCTTAAGGGGTGTTATCAAAGAGATTTTCTGCTAACTGATCTACTGGAGCTTGCCCCTTGACTAAATTTCGGTTCATATACGTAATGTCAAATTCTGATAGTAACATTTGCCACTTTGAGATTCTACCAATTAGGGTCGGTTTGTTTAGTACATACTTTAAGGGATTATGCTGAGTTAGCAATTCAACCTAGTAGTAAAGTTTGTATTATTTGAGCTGATGCATTACCTAGACTAGAGCATAGTAGGTTCTTTCAATTTTTGAATTTTTTTGTTCCCCTTCAGTAAATTTCTTGCTCACGTAATATACAGCTTTTCCTTTTCCTTCCTCATCTTTCTAGCCGAGCATGTACCCCATAGATTCCAATAATATTGTTAGGTATAGAAATAAAGGCTTCTTAGGTTTTGGAGATACCAAAATTGGAGGGTTCATGAGGTACCCTTTGATTGTTGTAAAGGCTTACTCACACTCTTCGTCCTAATTGATCTTGGCATTCTTTTTCAACAACTTAAACAAGGGATAACACTTGTTTTTTAATTGAGATATGAACCTGGCTATGTAATTTAAACGGCCTAATAAGCCTTTGATTTCTTTGAGTATGCGTGGATAGGACAAGTCAACTATTGCTTTGACTTTATTAAGGTCCACTTCAATGCCCCTTTGGTAGATTATAAAACCCAACAATTTCCCTGAGTCACTCCAAAGGTATACTTCTCTAGGTTGAGCTTTAACTAAAATTTTCTCAACCTATCAAACAATCTCCTCAGATTATCCACGTGATTTTCTTCTTCTCCTTCTTTAGACTTTGCAATCATATCATCAACTTATACTTCAACTTCTTTATGCATCATGTCTTAAAAGATTGCTACCATGGCCCTTTGATAAGTTGCCCTGGCATTTTTTAGTTTTAGAGGCATTACTTTATAGCAAAATGTGCCTTAAGTTGTGATAAATGTTGTCTTAGCTTTATTTTCTTTAGACATTTGAATCTAATTATATCTAAAGAACCCATCCATGAATGAGAAAAGATGGTTCCCGGCCATGTTATCAACCAAGACATCAATATGGGGAACAAGGAAATTATCTTCAAGGGTTAATTGATTGAGGTCTCGAAAATCTATGCACACTCTAACTTTTCCATTTTTCTTCATTATCAACACAACGTTAGCTGCCCACTTGAGATAATCAAATACTTCAATGAAACCGACCTCCAATAACTTTCTAACTTCTTCCTTAATTTTCAACAAGACATCCGATCGAAACCTTCTTAACTTTTGTTTCTTAGGTTTTATGGATCTAATCCGAACATATCTTCATAAGACCATATAAACACATCTTAGTATTCAGATAGTAATGCGGTCGTTTTAGCCTTTTGTTCTTCTTTCAAAGCCCCTCTAATCTTCAACGTTTTGGTGTTGTCATCAGTCCTAACATTAATAGTCTTAATTCACTTGTCAATGGAAATTCTACTCATTTCATGTTTTTGCTAGCTTTCTTTCACGTCACTGTGGTCATTGACATCACTCCTGATAACTAACCTAGTAAGGCCAGAGGCGATATCAATATTTTCATCACCTATCAGGTATCCATGGCATTTATTCAAAGAATTGGATCTAGGAAAAAAGTGTAAGTAAGGAAGAAGTGAATAGAAAGGAGACTAATTCTTATTTAGAAGAAATTTCTTTTAAGTACAAAACTATAGAATAAAGGTAATTATTACAGAACTCTGTAAAATACTATATCGTGATTCATCCTTTACCCTAGGAAATACTTATTGCTATTCATAGCGATGGAGAACCAATTATTTAGATGTTGAGACTTGTTGGATGGGCTAGCTATTTTATCCTTGCTGGAGGTGTCCTCTTTGGCAGGCTCTGAATTTTGAACTTTAGCCTGGATGAAAATTTCTGATAACGGTAGGAAAGTCATCAAGGTGTGATACAATTTGTCACCTCTTTTGCCCTTCAATTGCATATTTCACAACTCATCTACTAGAGTTAGGATGTAACCTAGCCTATAGGTCCTAAATTGGCCTTCTTTGAACATCTCATGCTTCTCCTAATCAGTAATCATGCATACCTCTTTGAACATTTGGAGCCCAAAGTCCTCTCACTCTTCAGTGTTAATATAAGGTATGGTTGTTTCTTTGCATATTTTGTAATCCTAGTCACCTAGAATCGTTATGACCTAACCATTGGAGATGAACTTAACCTTTTTTATGAATACTCGAAGGTATGGCCCCTATTGAATGTATCTAAGGTCTTCCCAATAAGATGTTGAAGGTCCTTAGGATGTCTAAAATTTGGAATAAGATGTTAAACGTCTATGGGATGATATCAACTAGTAAGTCGATCTCCCCTATAATTTCTCTTATAGATCCATCAAAAGCCCTAACTATTGTTGAACTTGGCTTGATAGCAATCGTATCAATGCCCAATAGATCCAGGGTAGCTGAAGGGCAAACATTTAAGGACAACCTGTTATTAGTGAGGACTCTTGTTGTGATGATGTTGTTTACCTTCACTATTATGAATAGAGGCTTAATATGCTGGTTACCTTCTTCGCCCGATTCCTCGGTAGAGAAAGAAATTTGATCTAGAGTAAGGATAGAGTTGGTGACAAACCTTATTTTTTCAATCGGTATTTTACGAGGGACTTTGACTTCCCTTAATGTTTTGAACAAAGCTTCCTGATGTGGTTCCGATGCCATCAATAAACTCATAAGGGATATTTGTACTGGAGTCTTAGCGAACTGATCTATTACTTAATAATCACTAAACTTGATTATTTTAGGGAAGACAAACAATTCTTCTTCATGTTCAACCGGTTCATTGTTTGGCCTTTCCAGCATAGCCTTCTTTTTCAAGTCTTCTCTTAGATCACAGATTCTACTAGAGTGGGTAATCCCTCCTACAAGTGAGCTTAATTGCCCCTAATTCACTACTTGGTAATTGAGAGGGGCAGTTTTATAATTTTTAGGGGCCACAAGTACGTAGAAGGTGTACCTTTGGGTCTATGGAATTTGCTTCTCCTCTTGTTCATAGAATCTATAGATCCTGGGTTCTCGATTGGAATTGATTGTGTTAATGGCGGGATTTGAGTCATCAAATATCATATTGATGATGGGCCAAGAGTTAGGCAAGGGGTTGTTGTTGATGTTTGGAACTAGAGCCTCTACAAAGTCTAGTTAGACTATACCTTTATCGATTAGATCCTGAATTTTATTTCTTAATCTCCAGCATGAATCTATTGAATGGCCCACTTACCCTAGATGATATTGACACCTTGCATTGGTGTTAAAAAATCTTGGCCCGTATCTTTCATTGGGAGCCTCAAAATAGAGCAAATTATCTTTTCTTAGTTTTTTAAATACCTGACTAAAGGGAATGAGTATTTTGGTGAACTGCCTTAGGGCCCTATTAACTTGTGATTAGCTTCTGAACTACTGTTGATTTAGCGGAGGATTTACTTTGAAAGAGACCTAGGCATTAGGCTTGGTAATCGAATTGACCATGTTGACAATAGCTTCTTTAGGTTTACTGGTGGTAGGTTTAGTGGAGGGTAGTCTTCTGTTTGATGGTTTTTGTAACTTGCTAGAGGAGACAACACTTTCAATTCGACACCCTACTACTACTACTTCTTTAAAAGATTTATTGTACCTCTTCCTTAGGGTAGCTAAATCCCTCATGGTCGACACCACTTTAACATTGAACCTATATTGGTCATAAAATGCCCTAGCCAACTTCTCCAATGTATTTATCTAGTTCAGGTCCAAGGGCATACTAAGTCAAAGCGAAGCTAGTTAGGCTATCCTGAAAAGTTTGGACCATGAGCTAGTCATATTGCACATATTTGCTCATTTTGCGTACATACAGCCAGGTGTACATCTTAGGGCATCCAATCCTATTGTATTTTTTGAAGTTAGGTACTTTGAATTTTTCTAGGAAGCTTCTACAGTCGTATGCAGATAAGTTTGTTATACTAGCCTGCTCGAAGCCATCATACCTTTTGAGCATTTTCATCTTTTCAGTGATTTGTTGAGTCAGTCACTTCTCAAGCTCTTTTAGTCTGTCTTGATCGACTTTAAGCTTTGGATTAATCGGAAACAAGTAAGTGTTCAGCTCAAAAGTCGAGTTGACCTTTGGAAGACCCCTTCTATCTCAAAGGATTCAAAGGGCTAGTTAACTTAGGAGTAGGCTTCTTTTGCTTTAAGGGGTAGGGCTTTAGCATTCTTTCCATATTAGGCTTTAGAACTTTCTTTGTTTGATGGAGCTGTGGGCTAAAGCAAGGCAATGCTATTAGTAAGGAAGCTCAGTTGATTTGTAATCTTTCCTACTATTTGCTCCAAAGAGTGAAACCTCAGCTCGATGGGATCAACAATTTCGGGGTTGTTAGTGTTGATGTTGTTGTTTCCTTGGTTGGCCATTTTGGTTTGTAAGTGAGTTCTGATAGGACTTCTTTGGAAGATTTGATGTTTGGGAGCTATCTTAGTGGCCTGTTTAAGATCACTTCTCGACAAGTTAGCACCGGAATATTTTATTTTTTTGAAAATATAGAACTAAAATGAATGAAATGTAAGTGTGCCATACGAATGAAAAGGAGGGGATCGGTGATTAACTAACAAAATGGCAAGTTATCTATTATTCTTTAATTCCTGGAGTTTTATTACATAAAAGAAAAAGAAAAATACAAATTCATGTATACTAATCTTCTTTTCTTCTGTGGGTTGAATGACACTTTCTTCTTCCAATTGCTGGGTTCGACGACTACTACTTTACCCTATTTTTGATCATGTTCGATTGTTTCCTCAAACTCTTAGATTTTCTTCTAGGTTATCTTCATCTGGTGTTCCAAGGCGCACGATCTTTGCCTAGACTCCCGAAAGAGGTTTACTCTTAGATTTTCTTCTAGGTCATCTTCATCTGGTGTTCCAGGGCGCACGATCTTTGCCTAGACTCCCGAAAGAGGTTTTCCCACCTGTCTTTTTCATCATAGAGGACTTCTACATGAGCTTTTACCCGGTTTATGTAGGTCAGCATTTCAGAGCTAGGATTCGTAAGGGAAGGTTGAAGGACCTTTAGTGCCCGATATTGCATCATGCTTGCCTTGTGAAGTTGATTGTATAAGTACTCTTTGGTGATTCAGTGTTTGTCTACATCTCTTATGATTCGCTCAAATCAATGTTAAGGCTTATGGTCCTGGTGTCCTACCATGCTTTGATCTTGAAAAGCTTGGATACCTTTTCTATGGAGTGAGGTTCTTTAAGGTTAAAGGTAAATGGCTCCAATGAAGGCTCATGAACTATGTCTTGGATTCCCTCAAACTACCTCACCATGTTATTTGGATAGTAACCTATACATCAACTTATTCTGATCAATGGTACGGCATGATAATCTTTACAAACTAGTATGACCTTAGTGTAATTGCTCTATCTGGCAGCCCATAGTATGTCTTCGACCTAGAAATCTTGTAGAACTTCTATCCAAAGAAGGGTAAGGATATCTTTTGGTAATTTGATCTTATTAACAAAAGAGTCAATAAGATCAATTTTATTGGCAAATACACCCCTTATTAAGTCTAACCCAAAGCATTTGATGTGGCTAACGAACCATACCATTAACAATGTCATTCTTGACCTGAAATCTCCACAGCCTTTTTCTTAAGGAAATTAAGGTTCCTTATTTGTTTGGCAAGTAGGGCAGGAATATAAGATTTCCTTTCCCAAAACTGAGCCACTAATTCTACTACCCTAAAGTATATGAGAAAAGATCCACTTGGAAATAACATGGTGGTAAATATTGCTAATATATAGGCCTTGATTCGATTTTCTCTCCAATTTCCAAGAAACAGAGCCCGTTTGTTAGAGCTGGGTTCAGTTTAGAACCAATGGATTAGATCCAGTATCTTGATAGCGTATTTGTGGCAATCATTTAGGGCCTCATTTATCTTAGTCTTACGGATCCCCAAGAATTTTGAAAAAACATAGGTTGGACCGAAGCTGAGCTTTGGAACATATATTTCATCCAAGGGAGGGGCTTAAAGCAATTAGGTGTATTCTTCTAAAGTTGGGCTAATTAGGTGTGGCTTAAAACGAAATGTGACTTTTTTGGGCTCCTAGAAATGGACTAAGGCCTTCACCAATGTGATGTTAACATTTACCTTAGTTAGTGAGAGTATGGGCCTAATCTTATTGGTAATAAACTCTTGTTCTCTCGGGTTAAAGGTTTGAAACCATTGTTGAGTATAGGCTTTGGGTTTATGGGTTTGTAGACATGAATCTCTTTGGTGAAGACCTTAGCATTGGATGAGATGGCTATTTCTAAAATATTACAAGGAAAACATAAATTACAAAGGAAAGACCATTTACATCAGAAGAAATTACAAAAGATTTCCTATGTACATGAATTTTAGGAAAAATACAGGGAAAGAAACTACGAGTTTGTCATTTTTTCTTCTTTTTTCTTTTATAACAATGCTACCTTGTTAGCTATTTGTCAATCTCGAAGAACGTACGTAAGAAGGGTGGGTTTTAGAAGTCCTTGAACTCTATAAGCTCACGCGTTTCTAAAAAAACGATTCCTTGATCACATCGAAGTTTAAGTGAGGTAATCTAATTGACCTCGAATGGTAGTTGCCCCACTACGCCTAAAACTTATACAATGACTCCCCATCCTAAGGTCTTAATACAGTTTGGGTTTGACCATGTTTATCATGCATTCATGGTACATAAAATAAGTAAATAAATTGAACTACGATGATTTTTAGAGATTAATTTTAATTTTGAAAAGTCAAATGGCTAACCCTCTTAATAGTCCCCAGTGGAGTCGCTAAGCTATTGAGCATATTTTTTTCCTCCCGATTTTTTAAATTAGGCTTTTTTAAACCAATCAATATTAAACCCTACTCGTTTAATATTAACCCTCGATTGGGATTTAAAGAAAACCGGTTTTTTAACTTTGAAAATGCTTAGGAGTTGCCACCCAACTAGAGTCGGGAAAAAGAGTTAAATTGTAATCAAATATAACTAATTAAGTAGATTGATTACAATTTAGATACTAGTCTTTCGATAAAAATCGATTTTATAAAATGATTTTTGAAAACTAAAGATTTGGATCTAAGGGCTAATTTTTTAAACTCTTAACGGGTACCACTTTTAATCTTCTGAATTTAATTTTTCTTTTCAACAATGTCCTTTTTCAATTTCTAAACAACTAATCATATCACATGTGACTAAATTAATTAATTTGAACAAATATTTACAAAGATGGAAAAAATAAAACTTTCCATATTTTAAGTCATCCCGTACGTATGGATGTCTACATAGTCGTTATTTGGGAACAAACTTTTGTAGTTCGTTGCGAAAATATTAATGGGTTAGTTAATTTTAACTTTTGAAAAAAAGATCGAGTTTACATTTTTACTCAATTCAATTTATTTAAGGAAATTATTCTAAAGAGCCCTAATCGATGTTTATTTTTGGAAATTCTAAGTAGGATCCTAATTTTGAAAATGGTTCGTTTATTTTATTTATTAAAAAAAACTAAATTTTTCTTCTAAGTGATTTATTTATTCATTTATTACTTACTTATTTTATTTCTAAAAAAAATAAAAATGGACTTTCTTTTTTTCTTCTCCTTTTTTTTTTTATTTCGTCCTTTCTTTTTTCTTATTTTTTTTTTATTTTCCACTTTTTTCCTTTTTCTTTTTCTCATTTATTATTACATTTACACATAAATAAGTAAATAAATAAATTAAACTAAAAAAAAAAAGAGGCAACAAACCAGATTGGCTTGAGGTCAATTTTGGGTTGGCTCAGATTAGCTCAAGTCGACTCGATTCGGTTGGCTCAAGGTAACTTCGGTCAGTACCGGTCGACTCAAATTAACTTAGAAAATCATATTTGGAGTGTTGAATTTAGAGTTCTTGGGTGTGAGGAATCCAATGGTAGTGGTGGTGCTTTTCATCGAAAAACACCGTAGGGGATGCTATCTTAGAGAGAAAGATGAATTGTGCTAGAGAGAGAAAGCTTTGATTTTTGTTTTTCTAAAGTGTTTCGAAACTTTATTGTTTGTTGAAAATAAAGAGCATACCCCTATTTATAGGCACCATAATCGAGTTAAGGATGGAAAATATTAAATGCAATATGATTTTCTTTTATGTTTGGGTTGGGTGAACCTAGATAGTATGTGATGCCAAAAACAAAGCTACACGTATAAGAGTATGTCCAACGCGCATAAGAATATGCCTACCACATGTAGAAGTGAGTTAGTAAATGATGTGATAATGATGTGGCTCATGATGCGGTGATGAAGTGAGAAAGAAAAATAAAAAATGCATTTTGCACCTTCCATAAATTGAACCCAAGATCTCCAAGTCATATGTAATATCAAGTCCAAGTACTTCTCTAGCTAGGTTGCTAGTTTTCCCTTATTCCTATGTGTAATTGCACATATTTTCTAAATCTTCTATTTTTTTGTATTTTTCTAATTTTTATATTTTTGTGATTTTTTTTCTAAATTTCTTATTTTTTTACATGTTTTTTCTTATTTTTCTAATTTTTTTACTTTTTCCTAATTTAAAACCCTTTACCTTATTGAAAACATACTGGAGGGGAGGGGTGGGGTGCAAAAATTAGGTATCTATAAGGAGTTAGCAATAGTCTTGGTTAGACTGCGTAGTAGCTGTTGTAGTTTGGTGGGAGATTAGGATTGAGGTTTTTGGTGGTGCTAAAGCTCTCGATGTTGGGGGTTTAAGAGGCAAAGGCACTATAGTGGTTGTTCCAAAGGGGTTGAGGGCGATCTAGGTTGGTGATCAGAGTTTGTTGGATGGGGTCTATTGTGAGTGGCTTAGGTATGGGTTGAAGAGGGTGGCTAGTCGTTAAAGGGCAATCATGCGCTTAGTATATGGATGGCAATAGTAGGTATGAATGTGTGCTGTGCATATCGTAGCTATTGGAGGAGGAATGGGTTTGGAGCTTAGGTTGAGGGAGAGGGATAGTGCAGTGTTGAGAGAGAACATGGCCATACAGTGTTGAATCTATTATTGTTGGTTTGGTACAGTAAGGATCATTGGTCGATGGATGTTTTGGCGAGAGAGAGAGGGGTCAGGCTGTATGTGTGTTCTATAGGTCAATGGTTGTAGGGTCTCTGTGTTTAAGGTCAAGGGTGTTGAAGGTTTGCTGTATGAGAAGGAAGATGAGGGTTTGTAACAACAACGGCGTACGTGTGTTGCCTTGTTGCCATTGTGTACATGGGGAGGAGTTGAGTTTTTATCTTTTTGAGTGAGAAAGGGGGGGGAAAGAAAAGGAAAGAGGAGAAGGAGAAGGGAAGATGTGTTGTCATGGCCAGTCACAAAGTGCTACGTGTCACAACCAGACACGTGGCCAAGTAATCTCTAAACATGTAGCAGTACGTTGTGTTTTAAGGGTAAAAAACAAGAGGTCTTTTCTACCTTTGATAAGAGACGAACTCCTAATCTCTAAGCCAAACCTAAATGCAAGTCCAAGTGTTTATTTGTTAGAGTGTTGGCCTATGTCTTATTCACATGTGTAATTTAACCTAGGCTAAATTTAAATCTAAGCCTAAGCTCAACGATCCTTTTCTTATCTTTTATTTTAATAAAAAAAATTCCACTCTATTAAACTATTTGAAAATTTATTATTTTCTAAATTTTCTAAATTCTCTATTTTTCTAAATTTCTTATTTTTTTTTTATTTCCTTAAATTTTCTATTTTTTGTATTTTCTAAATTCCTTTTTTTTTTCTAACTTTTTATACTTTTTTTATTTTTTAAAATTTCTTTTTTTTTTTTTAGCTTTTCCTAAATTAGGATCTATTACCCTATCTTAAAAATTTTGAAAATGAAAAATTGAGTAAAAATAGAGTATCTATAATGAGAAAGAAATTCTTGCCCATTATCTAATCTGATAGCTTTTGGACAAGAAGAAAATTAGTTCATGACAAGTTTGAAGAATATGTCAAGAATAGTAACAACTTGTGATTTATAAGTAATCATGTAGGTCTAAGTACAAGATATATAGTCATCCACCAATGTAACAAAATATTTTTGCCATGTTATTGAAGTTTTAGAGTACGAACCCTAAATATCTACATGAAGTAACTAAAAAGGAAACAAAGTTTGACTAGTATTGTCATTAAAGGGCAACCTTTGTACAATTACAAGTATCACAAACAAAAGTATTTGAATTCAAATGTATACATGAAATTAAATGTTGGAATTTAGACAAAGAATTATGTCTAAGATGAGAATAAAATAGACGTATATCATCATTAGTTACATGAAGAACAACAGAAATCAGATTACTACTAGTAGATATTGTAGTAGCTTTTAAAGCATTTGATTCCAATATGTATAGTCTATTCACTTCCTTTGTCGAAGAAACAACTTGTTTACTTTGGTCTTAATAGACAAATGAATGTGAATTAACTCTAACTTCTAAATTGTTATCAACAACTAATCGATGGATTGAGAACAAGTTATGTGAGAATTCCAATAAAAGCAAAACATTATGAAGGGTTAAAGAGGGATTGATATGAGTGGAACCAATAAGTTGCATTATTTTAAAGGTACTATCTGGTAATTTTACTAACATAGGTTGTGACAGATGATGAAGGCCATGGAACAAATTTTGGAAAGGACTAATATGATTACTAGCACCTAATTCCACAATCCATGAACAAAAATTATTATCAAAAGCATTAAAACAAGAATGAGTGAAAGTATTACTAGTAAAACAAAGTACATTATTCACCATGAAAGATGTATGATTTGCTCTTTGTTATTGTCCTTTCATTAGTTTGAGAACTTCAATGCAAACAGCTTGCACCATAGTTGAACTAATAATGAAAATTCCACCTACAGTAGCTACAATAGAATTATTAGAAGTAACAAAACTTTCATCAACTAGAGTAGAAGCAACAAACTTTGGATTTTTTGTAACACAATGAGAAATTGATTTGCCCTTAAGAGAATGTTTGGAATTTGTAGTTGAATATCAAAATTCTTATCTTCAATCTTAAGTAGTTGAGGTATAAATAGGCTTCTTCATTTTCTTCCCGATGAAACAATGGCTAGTTTTAGAGTGCTATCGATTCATCGATGGTACAAAACTAGCATCCAAACTCCTATTAATTGGTCGTTGCTTGTGTCGCTAACCTTCAAGATAACCATAAAATGTTCCATTTTTAAGTTTAAGCTACCAATCAATTGTTAAGCAAACTACCATTCGATCATTAGCATTAAAATCTCAACAATCTCTCTTTAGCAATCGGTCGCTAGCTCAAACATCATACTTCACTTAAACACAAAATGTTATAGGGATGATAAAAGGGCTGTCAATCAATCACTGTCATGCATACTGATCGATCAATATGCTTGTATTTGTAGATTTTCTCCTTTTACTTCCAACAACACAAAACAAAAAGGAACTAAACCAATCCTAACACACAACTAACAAGCCTTCAAGAATCTTGTCCTCATGGCAGCTTGCTATGTAATCATTTAACCTTAATATTAAGCCAATTCAATGCATTACAAGATTATCACTATAATGATTTAATCCCAAACAAGTTCCGTCCTATCAAAATCATATGTACTAGAATGTTCAACATTGATTAACCTAGGCGAATGCGTCTCTAGGGCACTAGCAGCTGAGAAATTGATTTGAAACTTGTTCATAGTCCTTTAAGCTAACGAACTTAGGTAGAAGTGCCTCTAGTGGACTAGGAACCCTAAATGAGGAAACAATTTGAAATTTGGTCGTACTTTTCAGAACTAACCAACCTAAGTGGAAGCATTTCTAAGGGATTAGCAACCCTAATTAAGAAACTAATTTGAAACCCCATTGCGCTCCTTTGAGCTAATAACCTAGGTGGGAGTGACTCTATGGGACTAGCAACCTTGAACGAGAAAGCAATTTGAAACTTAGTCATGATCATCTAAGCTGACTAACTTAGACAAGAGCGTCTCTAAAGGACTAACAACCTTGAATGAGAAAGTGATTTGAAACCTAGTTGTGTTCTTTTAAGCTAACTAACCTAAGTAGGAGTATCTTTAAGGCACTAGTAACCTTAAATGAAAAAGCGATTTGAAACTTAGTCATGCTCTTTTAAGTTAACTATCTTAAGTAGGAGCATCTCTAAGGGACTAACAACCCTAAATGGTAAATTGATTTGGATCCTGGCCATGTACTTTTGAGATGACTAACATAAGCAAGAGCATCTCAAGGGGACTAACAACCCTAAATGAGAAATCAATTTAAAACCTAGTGATGCTTTTTTAAGCTAACTAACCTAAGTAAGAGCATCTTTAAGGGACCACCAACCCTAAACAAGAAATTGATTTAAAACCTAGTTGTGCTCTTCTGAACTAACTAACTTAAGTAAGAAAAACGCTCCTTAAGCTTGCTTAATCTTAAAAGCTGGTTAAAATAAGGGAAGCACCTTGTGGGCTAGCTAAGACCTTAAGAGAGATTGGTGAAAGGATAGCACACTACAAGTAAGCTAAGACTCTAAGAGAGATTAACAAAGGGGAAGTGCCTTATGAGCTGGCTAAGACCCTAAGAGTGATTGATGAAGGGAAAGCACCTACTAAAAACCTAAGAGAGTTAGTAAAGGGAAAGCGCATTATGGATTGGCTAAAATCATAAGAGAAATTGATGAAGGGAAGGTACCCTATGAGCTGCCTAAAGACTTAAGAGAAGTCAACAAAGGGAAAGCACCCAATGGGCTAGCTAAAACCCTAAGAGAAATTGATGGATGGAAAGCACCTTACAAGCTTGCTAAAACCCCAAAAGAGAATGTAAGATGAAGTAGTACTTTGTGATCTAGTTAGATCCCTATAATAAAGTGGCCTCTAGGCTAGCTTAAAACCCTAAAGGAGATGAAAGACGGTATAACATTCTATGAGTTAGCTAGAACCCTAAAAATGTATTGATAACAAAGAAGCACACAATGGGCTGGCTTAAACTCCAAAGGAGATTCAAGATAGGACAACACTCTATGAGCTAGTTAGACCTAAATTGCTTAAAGAAGGAACATGCCTTATGGGTTAGCTTTAACACCTAATAGATGATTGAAGAAGCAACATAGGTGATGTAATCATTTTAGAAGACTTTATAACTTGAATATTTACAAAAAAGAATTTGTCGATTGAAAGTTATTTAAGAGGAATAGGAACTAAGGATAAGGTCCTTTGATTTGGAAAATATTGGCAGACATCAACTACTACGATAATTACATCAGGGAGGATAACTCAGATTACTAACGTCAACTTAAAAGGTGCAACCACATTAGAAGAAAGTAAATGACTTGGTTTGAAAGCTTGACCATAAAGGCTAACTTAGATTTGAAATTGGATGGAGAAACTTGTAAAAAAACCTTTACGTTCTCTTTCTTTCTTCCTTTTTTTTGGAAAGTTTGCTAATAGGTACAAATTCTTAATAAGAAGCCTAAGTCATATAATAAGCCATTCCCTTCCTTAGTAACCATATGGGGCATTTTATAATCTGCTAAGTCTCTAAAAATATCGTCTAACATGCTAACCTTCTTGGTGGGGCCTTAAATATCTCTTTCCCATGAAAATAGTAACTTATGATCAAGCTAGTCAAAGATGACTTCTTTACATTCTCTTGGTTCAAATTTCACTCTTGACTTCTATCCCAAAGATTACAGTCTAATTTGCAAGTGATATATTGTAATCAATCTGTTAGGTCTTTTTCGGTTTGGTATTGTGAATTAGGCTTTCAGTCAAAGGGTTTCAAGAGAGATCAATGAAAAGACCTATTTTGAAGGATTTACTTATTCAACTTGGGTTTATAAGTTTAAAACCCTTTAGGAAAAACCAGAAGTGTGCTTATCCTAGTTTTAAAAATAATTTTTATTTAAGATAAATTAATCCTCATGATCAAAAGTGCTTTTATTGAGTATGGGTGGGGAAGTCTTGTGTTTATGATTTAGGATAGGTAAGGAGGCTTTTTGTTTGTGATTTGAAGTGTAATTTGGAATGGATATGGAAGCTTTGTGTTTTAGGGTTCAAAATTTGATTCAGAGTAGGTATGAGAGCTTTGTGATTTTAAGAATGTTTAGGCCTTGATATTAGGGTTTGGATGAATTAGGGAAAATTATATTCAAGTTTGTTGCCCTTATTGGGGCAGGATGCATCTTTAGGGCTTTTATCTTGCATTCAAGCCCAATTTTCAGGCTTCTCTTTTTCTCTCTCTTTTTTTTTTCCTTCTTACTCTCTCTCTCTCTCTCTTTGATATTTGCCCAACCCTTTTATTATTTCTTACCCCTTTCTTTTTCTTTAAACCAAAAAGTGACCTTCTTTTCAAAGTGTTTGGATTATGTATATAAGATTCTTGTAAGCTCTCCTTTATTTCAGAGAAAATAAATTATCATAAATAAAAATTATCCTTCAATTGGTGTCACTAAGGCAAGCACCAACCAATTTTTATCCTTTTCTCTTAATTAATGGCCCCTAACCTCCTATTTGCCCCATTATGGGGTAGTTCATGGTAAGGTTTTCATTTTTTAAGAACTCCTTGAATAGGCTCAATAAAATTGCAATGGATAATCCCATTTAGGATATTGAAAATGAATGCGTAACTTCATTTTAATTTGCATATGAAGTTCAAAATAGACCTCCTTTAAGAAACGAGTCTAGAATCCTTACCATAAGGTCCCTTAACTCTCAAAGTTTTTAAAGGTTAGTGTATGGAATATAGTTTTCCTTTTTTCATTCCAAACCTTGTCATAATGAGTTATCATTTCCTTAGATAGGAGTCTGTATTAATTTACCCCAAGGTATAGATTGACCTTTCCCCTCAGTCTCTAAAAATGTTCCTTAAAACATGCCCTAATATGAAACAATACCTTTCATCCGATTTGAGTTCAAGACCAAATGTTGATGGTGTACTCTTCTTTATGATGGTTTTTTCATGTTCCAATTGATTAGTATGCCTTGAAGTATGCTCATGCCTTAATAGACCTTTCATATTCGTGATGGCTTAAGAAGATAATTACCTTATAATTATAAGTCAGATGCCCCTTGGCTTTTATGTTTGTTTGCCCCCTTTTGTACTTGGTCTTGGTTTATCCACCAAAGATGGGTCTAATTCTTTATAGTTGAATGGGCTAATATTGATGTCCTCTTAACTTCATGTTTAAGATGGAGGAGTTCCAAATTGCCTTTTTTGTCTAGACTGGGGGTCAAACTTAGAATAAGATCTTCTCACATTCGATCATGTCAGCCATTAAGACTAAGGTTATATTTGGCTTAGTGATTTGACCTAATTTATCGTTAGGCTTGGTTTTCTTAATGGACTAATGGTTTTAGGTTGGTTCAGTTGCCTTAACAAACCTAGTTTGTGTTGGGATTAACTACCTTAACGAGCTGGGGTTTGTGTTTAGGTCAGTTGCCTTTGGTTTGGCTACCTTAACGAATAGAGGGTTCATATTTAGGTTAGTTGCTTTAATGGATAGGGTTCCTGTTTAGGTTGGCAATTTTAATGGAGGGAGTTTGTGTTTAAGTTAGCTACCTTAACAAGTCAAAGGCTTGTATTTAAGTTGGTTGCCTTAGCGAACCAGGGTCTGTGTTTAAGTTGATTGCTTAATGGGTCAAGGTTAGTGTTTGAGTTGGCTACCCTAACGAGCTAAGGGTATATATTTCAATTGGCAACCTTAGTAGTGTACCTAGGAGCTCAATTATCACTAGGACTTACCGTAGCAAATCTGACTAAAATGGGTCCTCCGAAATACTCTTTAATTCGGCATTCCTCCATTGTCTTATTTCATCCCTGAACACTTCAAGCCGTTTCTTAATCTCATTCCATTAATCTTGCACTTCTAAGAGGTTAGCTTCATAACTGGGTTTTCTCTCATATAATTTTTTGTAATGATCTCGAGGTACGAATCTTCTTCACATCAAACGTCTTATCTCATCCCATGTAATGATCTCAATGTTTCCTCTATCGATTCTTTGATTTATCATTCTCTTCCACCAAGTAACTACAAAGCCAATCATTGAATTCTTTATAGCATAGTCTTTCTTATGCTCGGGATAAGAATAATTTTCAAAAATCCAATTAACTCGAAATTCCCAATTCAAATATTCTTCCCGAGTTCCATATCCATCAAATTTTGGAATTCATGACATCATGTCTTCATAATAATAATATCCATAATCATATCCAGCTTCACATGCTATGTTAAGGATATTCAATTCAATAGCGATACTTAAGCTTATGAGAGAGAGTTTCTCAACAGGTAATAGACAGCAATATAACTTGAGTACAGCAATTAAGCTCACCTTAAGAACTATTTCACAGTATTAACAACTCAACAATAATTAGCTCGGTTTGTACTTCAATTTGGTAGCTCAGACTCCTTCACTCAATTATGCTCGGCATGTCACAAGAGTTTAACAACTTGAATACAGCTCGACAAGTGTTTGAATAAGACAATCCAATTTGGAAATCAGTCTTGCTATAAGAATTACTCGATTCGGCAAGTTAAGTAGTACAGCATAACTTCAATTTAGCAGTCCAACTTAGAAGCTCAGCAAAGTTCAAATTCGACATAGCTACTATTCTTGCCAAATTAGCTTAGACATACGCAATCTCAACTAAACACTTGGTCTCTTCAATTCGGTAAACACAACAATACTTTCTCAACTACTATTGCAACACTAAAACAGGATGACACATTGAACAACTTAAAGAAGTCATATCTCGGCAAATAACTCAGATTGGAATTCCTAACCTTTTCTTTAATATATCTATTCAATATGGGACTTACAATGCAAAGAAATTGCAATCCAAATTTTCACTAACCTGCTCGAAGAAAATCAATTCAAAACAAACTAATACCCAGTAAACAAATCCCTGATATCCCAAACAAACCCAATAAGCAAGCATTTCCTCAAATATAAAATAAAACAAATACAATGACTAAAACTCTTGGCCCTATCTGGAACCTCAAGCTTTGATACCAAGATGATACAAACCGCACTAAGGACATACAAGGCTGGTCGTAGGGGTGGGTCCAATCCTGTCGAAGTAAATGGTTTAGCTATCTTGCATATTAACTTTACAGATATGATGCACCCTAGAACCACACACAAACCTAAGACTTACCGAATGTGATGCACCGATCCAAGTAATAGGGTTGCCCACCATAATCCTTGCTAAAGGGATTGATAAGAGCTAGTAAGGGAGAGAACTTTCTGAGAGAAAAAACTCAAAGGGGGGTTTTTTCATTAATCTTCTATGTGTGTTTGCATTGTTACAAATATTACTCTTTACAGCACGTCCTAAACCCTAGTGACAAAATTATAAATAATGTATAAGGCCTTAAACCCTAAAGAATTGGGCCCATAAATAAAATAAAGACAAACATGTACAAAAATATAGAACTATACATTTTTACAGGGGGAAGTCAGCATGCTTTGGAAGTAGTTCCACATTGCTTGGTCGAGACATCAGAGAGGTGAGCCCATAATTGCTGAGTTTTAAAGTTAATCGGCATTAGTCTCTCCATGTCTTGCCGAGTGGATCCAACTCTCGATAACGTAATCTCTAGGCATATTGGCAAGCATAAAGCAGAGTAACTAGTCAAGCATGGGTGAAGGATCGGTTGTTGTCTCAGCCTTATGCTTTTCAGCACTCTATCTACGAAAAATAGGGCCATTTGGCTTGGCAGACAAAACGAGTTGATAAGTAAGTGAGCTTAGCCTTGGCAGTCAAGCTAAGTCGGTACCCTGAATTCTATCACTTAGTGACTCAAATGTCTGTGTTTAGATTAGTTGTCTTACATGCCGAAAGTTTGTGTTTTGGTTACCTACCTTAATGGGCTAAAGGTTCATTTTTGGGTTAGCTGCCTTAATGGGCCAAAGGTACGTATTCAAGTTAGTTGTCTTAGTAGGACGAATGTTTGTGTTTGGGCTAGTTGTCTTAAAGGGCCAATGGTTTGTGTTTGTCTTGAATCCCATAAGAATTTATAAACATTAGTAGCCTTTCTCCTTTTTTTCTCTTTTGTTTTGGTAAGAGAAAAAGATAAATCCTTATTTTGTAGAAATCGAGTGATCAAATTACAAACAAGGATGAGGGATTTTAGGGTTCTATTTACAAGTTTACAGAATATATTTACAACAGTTAGATAAATGCTATTGAAAGTCTATTTATAGAAGGAGAATACTAAATAAAGAATACAATACCCTAAAAGAAACAAGTTCTTTTTGTTATCTTGACAATGTGGCCTACAAAGAAAAACAAAGAAGAGAGCTTAACATTTATTCTTGATTATTTTTTAACAAAACTTAACATTTATTCCAGGCTCTTCAACTAATTTCGAAATCTTCCCAATCTAATTTTGGTAGCTGAATTCTAATATCCTCTAGTATAGCCAATGCTCCTTCTAGGACCTTTTCATTTTCTTTAGATTAGGCTATTAAGGCTTGGTTGTGAGGTTTAACAAGTTTAACCTTCTCTTTCAAATGGGCAACCTTAGCTCCCAGCAACTGTTCATAAGTGGAAGGAAGATATGGCAACCTATTGACTCTTCAGTTGTTAACTTGTTGATTACTTGCCATTATTTCTAGGCTTAGACATTTCATGGAAAAGAATCATTTATTGATGAAACAAAAGAATTCATGTAAAAGCATACAAATATTAGAACCATTGGGTCAATACATCATTTCTTAAGTTACAACCCTATTAATGATTCGATGATTATAAAATACTCCTAACTTTTACAAACAAATCTATATAAGTTGGCTAAGTATTACAATGGTATAAAAATATTTACGAGAAATAGGTACAAAAATTGATTACATTTCTTGGACACTCAAACATTAATAGGGTTGCAACTTTTGGAAGTAGAGTATTAACTCATAGTTAAGGAAGGTGTATGTAATTAGGGTGAGTTCTAAAAATCTTTAAGCTCTATAATGTCACACATTTTCAAAGAAATAGTTCATTAATCACATCAGAGCTTAAGTGGAGAAGCTTAATCAGCCTCGAAAGATAGTTACCCCACAACAACTGAAGCCTACACAATGGCCCACCATCTTAAGATCCTAAGATGGTCTGGGTTTGACTGTATCTACCTAGGATCCATGATGCAATAAATAACCCCTCAATATCCCAAGTTTTAGTTGCATGCAAAAGTTTGGTATAACAATTAAAAAAGATTATCTACAACAAAATAATCATAAATTAAAATAGGTATTTTGAAAGATTAATCTAATTTTAGATGGTTTAAGTAGCTAACCCTTTTGATAGTCTCTAATGGAGTCACCAAGTTATCGAGCTTGAATTTTTTTGTTTTTTCCATTTTCATTAACTTGATTTAAACTAAACTCTATGCTTATTTAGTTTAAACCCTCAACTAAAGTTAAAGAAAACTTGGTTTTTATATGTTTTTTTTTTTAGAAAAAAAATCTTTTGGAGTCGGCATTCGATAGAACCAAGAAAGGTGATTAAATTAGAATTAATTAGGTAAATTGATTTTAATTTAGTCACTAGCTTGCATTTGTTAAAATCATTTAAAAAATTTTCGAAAAACTAGATATCATAAGTTCAAGCGCTAACCTATTGAACCCTAAACAAATACCGCCATAACTTTCCAAATTTAAATTTATTTTTTGAAGTACCCTTATAGAAATAATACCTGTTCATAAGTAAATAAATAAATGAAATTGTATCTACTTACAAAAAATAAGAAATTGAAAAATTATTTACAAAACTGGAAAAAAAAATAAAATTTTCAATATTTTAAGTCATCTTAGAGGTAACTAAGTACCCGCCATTCAGTATCAAACTTGCTTAATTCATTTTTTTAAAACTTTAATTTGTCTGCTTATTTTAAATTTGAAAATCAATCAAGTTTACTTCTTTTAGTCATTTTATTTTATTTGAGGAAAATTCTAAAAGGGCCCTAATTTAAACATTTATTTTTGGAAAATCAAAGGAAATCCTATTTTTGGAAAAAAAAAAGGGTTTATTAATTAGACTTTTATTTTTGAAAACATTTTTCTAAGTGATAAAATGTTTCTTTTCGTCTTTTTTTTTTTAAATATAGATTTTTCTATGAGAAAAATAAAGAGATTTTTTTAGGGGGAAACAAAAAGGGAAAGGAAGACTATACTATGAAAGTTTTCTAAATTTTTTTTCTCTCTTTTTTTACATATACATAACTTAATCAAAACATAACAAAAAAAAAAAAAGAAAAGAAATAACAACTAACTTAGAGCAAAGTTAGGTTACAAAGTGGGTATTAGCGTAGGTCAAGACCAATTTCTCAAGTCGGATCAATAGATGGGGTGAAGTCACTCAAAGAAGAAACAACAGCATGAGAGTAGGTTGTTCCAAGCATTTTGCAACAACTTCTCAAGTGGGTGAGTATATTTTCATCTATTTTGGATTGATGATAGGTCAATTGGTCACAACGCCATAGCCTAAGGCAATGGTTTAGTGGCGGTGTAAAGTGGTGGTAGAGGAGCAAAGAGAGGAAAGTGGTGCACAGCTAAAGCTAATGTTTATTAAAGGCTCAAAGGGTGTCAGCTTGAGGTTTTTGAGAGTGGTATTCGTTGTAGTATGGGTAGTTTACACCCAAGTGGTGATGGTTGTGGTATGTTTCAACGGTGGTTGAAGGTTTTGGGCCTAGTGGTAATTAACACACTTAAAGGGCACAGTTGAGACTATGAGTGGTTGGGTTGGAAGGTTAAGAGCTTAGGGATCTTCGTGAATGTATCAATTTTGCTCAATAAGCTTTAAGCTTGCTCAATTTCTAAAGAGAGATCGCAAGCGCAGTAAGATAAAGAAAGTTGAAAATGAGTGATTTTATATGTGTTTGAATGCTTTTTGATGATGGAATGGTGAATGGGGACCTCTATTTATATGAATTAGAGCTTCGATGAGTAAGGAAAGCTCTTTAATGGAAGATTATGTCATTGAAGCTCCAACTAAAAGAAAATATTTTGTTTGATTTTCATTCCCAATTTAGATAAGCACATGAGCAAATGGGGATAGGTTTTTGTGTTCAATTCAATCAAGGCCATGTGTATCACAAGATTCCACTAAGAATTCATTTGTGTGTGTGTGGAAATCTTATGCAAAAGCAAGGTGAAGTATAGGGCATAAGCTAGTTAGGGAGGAAAATCTGGATATTAAAACTTTTTCCTGATTTTCAAACTTCATTTTGACTGCTAAAATGACTATACTTAGATATAATATTGATATCTATGCAAAGTGCTCCATGTCTACTTTGTAATTACACCATTAATTTGATGAAATTACGAAGTAAAATAGATTAAAAAAAGGATGCAAAATGAACTGTGCAGGTAAGATTAGCGCAAGAAAATGGAGGAAAGAATAAGAAATTGAAGGAAAGTGCTAGGCGTATCCAATTAGCGCTTCACATGTGTCTTGACTAAGAAAAGAAAAAGAAAAGGCGCCAATTGCCTTAACTAAGAATCAAACCCAAATCTCCTTCACAAACAAATTATACACTTTGCTACTAAGCTAGTAGCTTTTTCTCAATTATTTATGCAAAAACAATATGAAGCTATTTTTACATTGCCTTAAATCAAATCTAAACAATAAATCTTGTTCAAGTTGAATCGAACCATGAATCATCTAGTTCTCACAAATTACACATATGCCAAAATAGTTTCAAAGCAAATCCAATTTAACAGTTTTTCCAAGCTCTGGTTGTTAATCGTACATTTATTTCAAAAATTACTTAATTCGTAAATTAACCAATTAAAATCCAACTCAAGCTCCATTTGAAGTCAGAATTAACTTAAATTATTCTCATTTTTACAAACAAAAATGTTTAGCATTAACTATGGTCCGAATATTAAAATTTCAAAAAAATTTAATATTCTCAAATATAGCTTGGAATTGTTAAACCACATATGTGCACTTTAATTCTATTTGGCAAAAAAAAAAATGAGATGACTCTATTCATATGACTCAAAAAATCTTAAAAATGACCTAACCTGAAAATTCTATTCTCTTAAAAATTATATTTTCTTAAATTTTTTTTAATCTTTCTAATTTTTTTTTTTTGAATTAGAACCTTTTTTTTTATTCTAAAAAATTTTATAAAAATATAGAAGGGTAAAAATGATGTGTTTACAAGTGCTTTAGAAGTTAAAATTGGATTACCCAACTGATTTTAATTTCTACTTTTTGGCTTTTGTCAATAGCGACTCCAAAATTGATTTCTAAAAAAATTATACCTCTTTTAATTCTTTCATTGTCTGATTCATAATTAAGGGGAAATTTATGAATCAAAGGATTAAAAGATTCAAAATTTAAAAAAATTTAGGCTCAACAACCTACATGTATTATAGGTGCAAATAATAAATAAGCATAAGAAGAGGAACATAAGGAGGAAGAAGATTGAATTTCATTAAATCTTAACATCATTATATCATTTAGGCTAATATCCAACTATTTTTACATAGAGAATGAGGATAAATTGGAGGAAAAGCATTGGGTCTTCAATGGAAGATTGCCTATAGACTTAAACACCTAGTTGACCTTAGACTTCAATTCAGGAACTTCTCACTTTAGTTCCTTTAAGAGCTTAAGGTTCGTTTGGGGATCTAAGCTCAATAGGGTAAGGCTTCCTATCTTTCTTAATTTAGATCTATTCCTTCACTCCTTTAGCTTTAGAAGGTTTTCCATCACCTTCTTGTTTGGAGGAGTAGAAACTGCTATAAAAGCATCAAGGAAGTTTAAGAAGTCCAACTGAAGATTGAGTTGGTTCTCTATGACCAACTTCTTTGCCTCCATTGTTCCATCAAGCATAACCTCTCCTTGAAGATCTATCCACTCCTTGCTTTCCATTATTCATCCAATACCTTCTTTCGAAGACTCTTTATAGCCAAGTTATCTTCATTCTCTAACTTAGAAATACGTATTTGAAAATGCCTACTTCCTCCTCAAGCTAGCCATTCTTCTCTTTACGTCCCCTCTTTTGATCCTTGAAGGAGCTCCTAAGTTTCCTTAAGGCGATGAGCTAGCTATTGGTTAAATCTAACCGAAACTTACGGTGGTCACTTTTTACTTAGTTCCTCATTGTAACATTCATCAATCAAAAGCTTCTACTATAGATTTGCTCTCTTATTCATCATAACATTGACTTGCTTTCCTATCTCAACAACCTGAGCTTAAGCTACCTTCATAAGTTCATCGATTTTGAATATCTTTTGCTAAGCTTCTTTTCAACTCTCTTTAGCTTACTCGTAGCCTCATTAGTTATCTATAACCAAAGGAAATTTTACCAACTTATCATTTCTAACAATTAAGGTGTTGTACTTCGACTTAAACTACCTTCCTCCTCTCCTTTCTCTAGGAATGAAAGAGTACTTGAATCATTGCAATTGTCTAGAAAAGTAAAATTCAAAAAAGAAGATCAGTCAAATGAAGAAGTAAACACTAGTTAACAAGTCTCGAGAAGAATGCTGCGCACATCATAAAGTTTGGCATAGAGAAGGTACGCTCCAACACATCATCATCTAATTATAAGACATTATACTTCATAGTATCCCTATCCCTTGGTAGTACTATGTTAGCCATAAGTTCACAACACATACTATTGCACTTTATACCTTTATCGCTTGTGTGCATGTTAAGTCTAAATTTTTAGTTTTTATTTCTCCATAACTCAATTAATATTAAACTTTAACAATTTAATATTAATCCCTTGACTAGAAATTAAGGAAGGTTTTAATAAGAATCAACTCCTAATGTGCCTAAGAGCTTAGTTATCACTAAGACTTACCATAGCAAATCTAATTGAAATGGGTCCTCCGAAATATCAAAGAAAATTAGAGGGGAATGGTCCACAAACGAACAAGAGTAGCTGACGTGAAGTTGCTTAGAGGATGTGACTCACCAACGAACATAACACGACTTGACACCTCACCTGATATGATGCATAAGTTGATGTTAAGGTCCACTCACCACTAATCCTGAGTTACATGGTAAGATCAAATAAGAGTGTATGAAAAATGGACTTGGAGAGGGTTGTCTCGCAAGAACAAAATATTCAATATTAAAATGTAAGTTATCTACGGCTTATAAGAGAAAAGGACTATTTATAGTAAGTCCTTAAGGTAGTATTATAAATAAAGAAATTACAAGAAAGTATATACAAAAAGGGGATTCCCAATACATACGAAAAAGGGTAAAAAGGACAAAAGACCAAAAGACCAAAAATGGAAAAGTAGTACAATGTTAGATGAGGTAGACAGGTGGCAGTACAACAGTACTCCCGTACGAATATAATTTGAGTACAGCAAGCGAGAGGGGTCAAAATGTTACGGTAACTAAGGGGCTGGAACAAGAGAGATGGTAGCATATCGAAAGAAAACTATTCGGCTGTTTAAGTAAGTCTGTCATCACTCGATAGGAACTTCTCAGTAGCAGTTTGTCGGATTACTCGGCATGGGGTCCTCGATAAGGGAATGGTCAGCATCATCACTATCGAATGTACAGATCAACGTATGACAATTCGGGGAGCTCAAGGAGTTTAGCTACATTCCTTTGGCATAAATTTTCTCATCATCAGTAGGTTGTTGAGAGAAAATTCGTCAAGTGAGGGATTGGAGTCCTCTAAGCTATGCGCGAATAATAGGACCGTTAGTCGGCAGTTCATCAATTCCTTAGGGTTGTTGAAGATTTTCCCTCAAATCTTAGTCTTTGTAATATTTGGGCACATATGGAGTTAAGTCGGCGATGTTGAATGCAGTAGATATGCCAAGACCTTCAAGTAACTCAATCTCGTAGGCATTATCATTAATGTACCTCAGGATCCTATAGGGTCCATTCGCTTTGGGAGATAGTTTGTTTGTTCTCTTACTAGGGAAGCATTCCTTGCTAAGATGGATCTAGGCAAGGTCCCTAGGGGCATAAACGATTCATTTCCTTCCACGACTTCCCATTTCCTTTTGTCGAGCCACAGTTTTGGCCAATTACTTAACAATCCTGTAATGCAACTTGTGAAATTCCTCGACATGCTATAAGTTAGATTGACTCTCCCCTTGTGTAGTCGGGTTGTTAACTAAGTCTAAAGGTAGGATCGGGTTAAGTCCATAAACAACCTCAAATGGTGATGTTCCAGTGGAGCTATGAGATGAGCGATTGTAGGCAAATTTAATGATGGCCAAGCATAAATCCCAGTCACGAGAGTTCTTTCCAATAGTAGCGTGCAAGAGATTACCGACGATTTTGTTAACTACTTTAATTTAGCTGTTTGTCTAAGGGTAGCAAGAGGTACTGAATAGGAGCTTAATGTTGGGTTTCCTCCACAAGGTCTTCCAAAAGAAGCTCATGAATTTGGAATTATGATCGGACACAATACTCCTTAGCACTCCATGCAGTCACACAATTTCCTACAAAAAAAAAGGTTAACGATGAATAAAGCATCATTAGTTTTGTGGCAAGGGATGAAGTAGCCCATCTTGCTAAACCAATCGACCACCACCATGATTAAATCATGTCTTCTCAACGTATGGGGAAAGGCGAGCATGAATTCTATGCTTAGATCTGTCCATGGCCGCTTAGGAATTGGTAGGGGTATATATTCTCCATAGGATTCTCTCCTCTCTTTTGCATACTTACACACTTTGCACCTCTCAAGCATTTGATGCACATCCTTCATCATCCCAGGCCAGTAAAAGTGTACCTTCAATATCTTAATTGCCCTCTTTTCCCTAAAATGGCCAGCTAAACCCCCGGCATGAGCTTCTTGAACCAGTAGCTCCCTTACAGAACCACTCGACACGTAAATCTACTTGCCCTTCATCAAGAACCCCTCAGTCAAGTAGAATTCATCCATAGCTCCTCTAGCACTGCACTTGGCTACTAAAGGCCCAAAATATGGGTCATGCTCATATTGATAAGGTAAAGTGCTAAATTCAAGCACTTTAGCTTGCAACGTCATGATGAGGGTATGACGGCGAGAGAGTGCATCGGCCATTATGTTGGTGCTTCTCTTCTTATACCCGATGACATAACAAAAGGTCTCCAAAAACTCGACCCACTTGGCGTGACGCTGAGAAAGCTTTTGCTGTTCGCAAAGATGCTTAAGAGATTCATGATCCGAATAGAAGATGAATTCTCTTGACAACAGATAATGCTGCCAGTTCTAAAGTGTATGGATAAGGACATAAAACTTGATGAACTGCTGACCAATGGTCTCATTACTTACGTACGACTTTGAGAACTCTAATCCCTCACAAGAAATTTTACGCCGAAAGAATGTAGCTAAACTCCTTGAGATCCCCTAATTGTCATATGTTGATTTGTATACTCGGTAGTGATGATGCCGACCATTCCCTTGCCAAGGACCCTATACTGAGTAATCCGACCAAACACTGCCGAGAAGTTCCTTCCGAGTGATGAGAGACTCACTTAAACAGCATACCGCCATCTCTCTCATGCTGGCCCCTTTATTGTTGCAACATTTTGACCCTTCTCACCTGCTGTGCCTAGAGAATATTTGTATGAGACTAATGTTACACTACCACCTGTCCACTTCGTCTAACATTGTACTACTTTTCTATTTTTTTTCTTTTATCCTTTTTACCCTTTTTAGTATGTACTAAGAATCCCTTTTTTGTATCTACTTTCTTATAATTTCATTGTTTGTAATGTTGCCTTAGAGACTTACTATAAATAGTCCTTTTCTTTTGTAAGCCACAGATAACTTACACTTTAATACTAAATATTCTGTTCTTATGAGACAACCCTCTTCAAGTCCATGCTTCATACACTCTTATCTAATCTTGCCAAGTAACTCAAGATTAGTGGCAGGTGGACCTTAACATCAACTTGTGTGTCATATCAAGTGTAGTGCCAAGTTGTGCTGTGTTCATTGGTGAGTCACATCTTCTAAGCCGCTTCACATCAGCTACTTTTGTTTGGTTGTGGAACCATTTCCTTCTAATTTTCTTCGATGTCTCGAATGACCCATTTCAATTCAAATCCGCTTTCGTAAGTCCTAATGATAACTGAGCTCTTAGGCACACTAGAACTCCTTGTTGTAGATTGAGTAATTCAAGGTAGTACCTTAGAGTTTTTGCTAAAGTAGGCAATGGGTCGGTGCTCTTGCATAAGGACAACACCAATGCCAACACTAGACGCATTACATTCAACCTCAAAAATCTTCTCGAAATTTGGTAAGGCAAGTATTAAAGCAAACGTCAACTTATACTTCACATCTTCAAAACTCCTCTCACCCTTTTCTGTCCATTTAAACTCAATGTTCTTCTTGGTCAATTCAGTCAACGGTGCAGTTATGGAGCTGAAGTTCTAGATAAACCTCTGATAGAACGAGGTTAGGCTATGGAAGCTCCTGACCTCGGTAGCACCAATCGGCGCAGGCCACTCATTAATAGCTCTAACCTTTTCCTCATCAACTCAAACTCCACTCTCTAAAACAACATATCCAAGGAATATAACCTCGCTTTGACAAAACACTCATTTCTTCAGGTTGCCAAATAATTTCTTCATGCAGAGTATGTTAAACACCAATCTCAAATGTTCGACATGAATGAGAAGGTTGATACTGTAGACCAGAATATCGTCAAAAGAAACCACAATGCATTTGCCTATTAATGTTCTAAGCATATGATTCATGAGCCACATGAATGTACTCAGCGCGTTAGTTAAACCAAACAGCATAACCATTCACTCAAATAGACCATCCCAAGTTTTAAAGGCTATTTTCCATTCATCATCTAGTCTCATTCATATTTGATGATAGCCACTTTATAGATTTATCTTCGAAAAGATACGTGCACCATGCAACTTATCAAGCATGTCATCCAACCACGGGATCGGGTATTGGTACTTAATAGTAATCTTATTTATGGCAGGGCTATCAATGCACATCCTCTATAATCCATCTTTCTTTGGTACTAGCATGGCTGGGACGGCACATAGGCTCATGCTCTCACAGACATATCCGCGATCTACCAACTCATCAACTTATTTTTTCAGCTCGGCTGCCTATTCAAGATTGAGTCTATAAGCAAGTTGATTGGGTAAGGCTGCTCCAAGTTGAAGATTGATGCAATACTTAATTCCTCTAAAGAGAGGTAATCCTTTCGACATCTCGATAAGGAAGAGGTTAGCATATTCCTGAAGTAGTTGCTGCACTCTGGCAGGTAAGTTATCGACCTCTCTAACCTCTAAGAATCTCTTGACCAAAAGGAGTACACAATCTTTGACCATGACCTCTTGTACAAACTGAGCTCAGGAAATCACTAGGGACTTCCGCTACAGAGATCTAGTAACCTTTTCCTGGGCTTCTAATATGTCCTTAAGACTCATTGGTGTCAATATACCTTTCGTCTCGTCCTTTTGAAACAAGTAGGTGTTTCTATACCCATTATGTAACACTTTCAAGTCAAATAGCCATGGTCAACCGAATAATATGTGAGATGTACACATAGGAAGGACATCATACAATACCTCATCCCTATTCCTATCACTAATAATGATCGGCACTCTAACTTGCTTGGAAATGTGTAATCCCCTTTTCTCGTTTAGCCAGTGAATCTTGTATCACTTGGGGTATGAGAGAGTTGGAAATTTCATGGCCTTAGCTACCTCTTGTGTAGTGACATTGGTACAACTCCCTCCGTCAATGATCACGGTGCATAGCTTGCCATTCACCCGACAATTCATATGAAAGAGGTTCTCTTTTTACTCATTCTCATTAGCCACAAAAGTACTAAGAGATCGTCAAACAATAAAGCAATACTCGGCTCTACCCTCAGGGGGTATCTTAACCTCCTGATCTTCCTTAAATTCTTCCAGCATCCGATCGGTTGTCACTTCTTCCTCTCCATCACTCGCACTTTCTACTTTAAACTAAGGCTTATCTCCCTTTATGGTTATGACTCGGTTGTTCGGACATTAACTAGCCACGTATTCATAGCCAAGGCATTTAAAACATTTAATTTCTCAAGTTTTCCTCCCTGAACTCTAACCCTAGTCTCTTTGGATCTCAGGTTCCTTGGTCTTGCTCTTACCTCGACCCTCATTTGGTTGGCTTATCATATGACCTTAGCGTTCCACCTCGGAACTGTTTGAAACCCTATCATTCCCTGGTTTACTCTATAGGCCATTCCTATTTGGTATTAGTGTTTGGTTACTAGACATTCGGCTAGCCTGGTTCTGCCGTTGCCTTTCAACTCTCTAGGCTACACAAATGGTTTCATCCAAAGTTATGAGGCTCTATAGTTCTACGATGTGACCAATCTCAGCTCAAAGTCTCAAGATGAATCATACTATAGTTCAAGCCTCAAGCTCGTCAAGATCACATCATATCATAAGCAATTGAAACTCTCGAACATAATTGTCTACAGACCTATTACCTTACCTCAAGTCTTGGAGTCGTCAGAAAGTGTCCTATTCGTAGTGTTCGAGAATGAACCTTCTTCTCATAACTCTCTTCATCTCGTTCCATGTTTAGACCTTGTATTGGGTCCTCAAGTGAATATTCTGTAGCTTCTTCCACCACATTGTTGCATATCTAGAAAATTCTAACACAACCACTCTAATGCGTACAACATCTTCATAATAATAAAAGTCGAATATCTTTTCGATCTTCTCTTTCCAGTCTAAGTAGTCATCAGCACTACTAGACCCATTGAAGTTCAGAATCTGTACCTTAAGATGTCCAGCAGCTCTTGGCACTCTGAACTCACGTTCATCAATCCCAATATACTAGTCTTCTTCTTCTTTATACTCTTCCACTTTGTCCAACTCTAAGCTTCTCCTCGTGACTTTGTCTAATACATTACGGTAGGGCGTGGTTCACTAGAAAAGCTTTTAGAGCTCACTCGTTCATCTACCTCCTCGGCCTATCTCTTATTTCTTGGCCTTGCTCAGCAACTCTTTTATGCAGTCCATCCTCTAAGGCCCTGTTTATTGAGATAGCTAAATTGGCCACAATAGCAACAAGATCTTGTATCTACTCATCAGTAGTACGTGGTGTTTGTTGGGTAACTCGACCACAACCATGAGCATCATTTTCAACATCGTAAATCTCTCCAATACACTAGGGTTCAACATTCCCAACACAAAATTTTAGTAACTACACTTCACATGGATGGCTACAACACATACAGTATCTCGAACAATAGACTGACTATTACTACATAGCTCTCGATCTTAACCCCAACCTCAAGCTCTGATACTAGGAATATATGGTGTGCCTAGGAGCTTAGTTATCGCTAAAAGTTACCGTGGCAAATCTGATTGAAATGGGTCCTCTAAAATATGAAAGAAAATTAAAGCAGAATGGTTCATAAACGAACAAGAGTAGCTAACGTAAAGCTGCTCGGAGGATGTGACTCACCAACAAGCACAACACGACTTGACACCTCACTTGATATGATATACAAGTTGATGTTAAGGTCCACCCATCACTAATCCTGAGCTACTTGGCAAGATCAAATAAGAGTGTATGAAAAATGGACTTGGAGAAGGTTGTCTCGTAAGAACAAAATATTCAGTATTAAAATGTAAGTATTTGCGACTTATAAGAGAAAAGGACTATTTATAATAAGTTCCTAGAGTAGCATTACAAATAAAGAAATTACAAGAAAGTATATACAAAAAATGGATTCCTAATACATACGAAAAAGGGTAAAAAGGATAAAAGATAAAAAATGGAAAAGTAGTACAATGTCAAACGAAGTAGATAGGTTGCAGTGCAACATTGGTCCCATATGAATATTCTCCGAGCATAACAGGCGAGAGAGGTCAAAATGTTGCGGCAATAAAGGGGTCAAGATAAGAGAGATGGTGGCATGCCGAGAGAAAACTATTCAGCTGTTTAAGTGAGTATCTCATCACTTGGTAAGAACTTCTCAGTAGTGGTTGGTTAGATTACTCGACATAGGGTTCTCAGCAAGGGAATGATTAGCATCATCATTACCGAGTGTACAGATCAACGTATGACAATTCGAGGAGCTCAAGGAGTTCAGCTACATTCCTTCGACGTAAACTTTCTCATCATCAATAGGTTGCCAAAAGAGAATTTGTCAGGTGAGGGATTAGAGTCCTCAAAGCCGTGCACAAGTAATGGGATCGTTGGTAGACGGTTCATTAACTCCCCAAACCAATCATGCATAGTTAAGCTAGAGGACTCGAAGGACTCATTTGAAGAATACTAGCTCAAAGCCCTATCCAAGACAAGAATTCCTACTCTAACCTCCATGTTTCACTATATTATTAACTTAAGTATCGAGCTCTCATGTGTGCCAACATGGTTCTCAAAGCTATTAAGCAAACGTGTCGACCTATTGAGCATACAGGCCAACCTGCAAAACAGCCATACCAGTCGCCAAGTTCTTTCCAAGACCCAAACAGTGTCTAAGTAGACTAACCTTAAACTTCTGTCCAAGCCAATATCTTAAGCCAACCAGCATCCAACCCTAGTCTAAGCCAAATTGCAAGATACTTAACTTAAAGGGGATTTGGACACCTTTGATTGATCGAGCTCTAACTAGAATCAAATTAGGTTGGCTCTAACTGCAGACTCTTTTTCTTTACCTTTATCCAAATTGTATCATACTCTAAACTGCCAACCACCATACATACGTGTCTTCTGGCACAACATTCCAAAAGGATTATTTACTTTTCCATACAAAATATTCTTTGTCTCTTTTATCTTTTTTAGTATTATTCATGTATTCCAATTGTAAATTATCCTTTTTGTCTTGTCCTTATTTGCCTTTAACCTCAGTAGGGCTAGCATATGAACCCCATTTATTTGTACGCAAACATCAATCTTACACATTATTAGATTATTACAAGTTTTCTTTTGTAAGTAACCGTAGTGTTCTCATTTATCCTTTTAACTCTTATCTATTTCCTTTAATAAGGAGTAGTGGTGAGTAACCCTCTAGTTCGGATCGATGAGTCATATCTAGCGAATTATAGGCCGAATAAGATGTTTGGTGTATCATATCTAGTCGATAGCTACATAGATTTTGCTAATCTTCTTTTGTTTTCTTTCGACTCTCTATGTTGTGGTACTTCTCCGTATGTTCGAATCCTAAAGATGCATCAAGTTTTCTTTTACTTTTCAAAAGATTTGGAGTTGCCACTCGATAGAGGTCAAGAAAAAGGGTTAGGTTAAAACAAATTGGGAGGATTGATTCTAACTTAACCATTAATCTACAAGAAAAATCGATTTAGAAAATGATTTATAAGAACTAGAGATATTAGATTTGAGAGTTAACCTATTAAACCCAAAATGAGTATCACCTAAATCTCTAAATTCAAATTTATCTTTCAAAATACCCTTTCAATAGAAAATGAATTCCTTTTTATTATTTTTCATTTTTTATTTTATATTTTTTGTTCACGAGTCAAGGAAAGAAGGATTTTCCATTTACAAATAATAAATTTATTTATTTACAAAACAAGGGGAAAAAATGAAATTTTTCGTATTTTAAGTTATCCTATAGTTTCCTATAGGTTCATACATATTCATTATTTGCAATCAAAGTTTCACAGTTTGTTTTTACAAAACTTTAGTGAATTGATTTGTTTTAAGTTTGGAAATCAATCAAAGTTACATTTTTATTCATTTAATTTTTATTTAAGGAAACTACCTAAAGAGGGTTTTAATTTTGACTGTTTTATTTTTTTGGAAAATTAAAAAAGAAGCCCTAATTTTGAAAAGGGTTTATTATTTTTTTTAAAGCATGTTCTATAAGTGATAACAACCCTTTTCAAATTTTTTTTTTTTTTAAGGATTTTCATTATTATTTTTTATTAGAAATACTTTTATTATATATTGTAATTGAAAATGAAACATTACAACATGAAATCAAGAAAATGAAAATTTAAATAAAAAGAAAAAATTTTTAAATATATTTATTTTCTCTTTTCTTTTTCTTTTCAGCCCTTATATGTATGTATGCATGTATGTATATATGACAAGTAAATAAAAAAGGAAGAAAGAAGACTTAGTTGGTTATCTGGTTTAGAGAGTGGGTAAGAGTCAAGTTCAGGTCGAATTCAGACAGATATTCGAGTCTCTAATCGAGTCTTCTACCAACTCTAATAGCAGCGACAACATGGCTTCGTATGACGATTTATAAGGGTCTTTTCAAGTGAGAAATTTGTATTTCATGTAAAAGTCATTGTTGAAACTTAGTTTAGTGTGGTTGCCATCGTTTAAGGTGGTGAATTTGGTGGTCTTACAAGTTGATCAGTCAATTGATGGTTGTAGGTGACATGTGTGGTGATCATTGAAGTTTAAAGGAAGGTTGGGTTAGGAGTTTTTGGATTTGTTAAGTTTAGTGGTGGTGATAGTTTTAAGTGGGGTTAGTTGGAAGTGGTTGTTTCGAAGGTAGTCAATGGAAGTTGAAACCCTAAATGGTGGTTAAATGCATTTTAGGTGACAGTAGATGCTAGGATAGATGTCGTTTGAATGCTAAGAGCTTAAAGAAGCTAGTCGTGGTGGTGATTTAGCTTAAAAACTACTATACTCTAAGGAAATCTAGAGATAGAAACTTCTTAGAGAGAGAGAGAGAGCTTAAGATTAAATGAAAGAGCAGATTAAAGAATGCGAAAGTGAGAACCGATGATTGAAATGATGAGCTGAAGGGCTATTAATACTATTTTGAGTTTGAACAAACTTGGTAAGAAGCTTTAATGGCCGAAACAACCATGAATACAAACTTCGAATTTTGTGCTTTTCCTTGATTGTCATGCTTGATTTGATTCATAGTGAGGATGAATTTGGCTATATTTTTGGGTTTAATGTGAAGAAGGCCTTATGTGGAATAAGAATTGGCCAAGGATTTACGTGTGGTCATGTAGAAAACGTATGGAAAATCATAGAGAAGTAAGGTGGGCGAGTATGTAAGAAAAGAAAAATCCGAGCATTAAAGTTTTTCTTGATTTTTGAACCCCATTTTGACCCTTCAATATTTAAATTTAGATGAGATAAGGGGTTCAATCCAAAGTATTCTAAGTCTACTTTGCAATTTCACCATCAATTTGGTGAAGTTGCGAAGAAAAAAGATCAAAATTGGTTGAGAAGTGTGCACCATAAGCATATTTCACATCAGAAAGAGAGGGAAAGAGTAGAAAATGATGGAAAAGATAATGTGTCATCTACATAGACCAGTATAAATTTGCCATGTGTCTTAGTAAGACACATAGTCTAATAAATGCCTATTACATATTCTGGTGGGGGATACAAAAATAAATGGTACATATGTGTCTAGTGGAATTTAAACTCTCCACCTTTCCTCATGTGTATGTATCTCTTTCCATATGGGTTATTGGCCTATGCCCTATCATTTCATGCAAACAAATTATATATAAGGGCTAAAAATGGTCTGGGCCAAATTTGAATTACTTATTCTAAGCTCAATTCAATCTAAAGTACCCAACCCTTATTATTATTCTAGTATTTTATTATAATATCCTATGAGTCTTATTTTTCTCATTTTTCTTAAAATTTCTAACTTTGGTAATTTCTTTTTAGATTTCAATTTTTTTATTTTTCCATTTTTTCTAATTTTTTTTCCAAATTTTTTATTTTTATTTTTAAAATTTTCTTATTTTTTCAATATTTTATCTTCTTGAGTTTTGTATTTTTTTTTTGTAATTTTTGACTATTTTTTTCAAATTTTTTGTATTTTGCTTGAATTTTCTAATTTCTTGTCTTTTTTGAAATTTCAACATTTTTTGTATTTCTCTAATTTTTCTTTTTTTTTTCTTGTGTTTTTCAATTAAGAGCCCTTTTATTATCCTAAAAAGGAATTCTAAAACTTATAAGAAGGCATCATAAGGTGTTTACAACACATACTCCAATTAGAGACAAACTTAAGCTCCTAATCTTTAGGTGTAAAAGAAGAATGCTTGCAAAACAAGCTCTTGAATGAGGTAGGTAACTTGCCTTTCTTCTTGTTAACTTCCCTCCTGTCTTCTTTTTACATGCTAGTTGATTCGAAAGATCAATTCCTTATGTCTCTTCATTTAATACATTTACTTCAAGTTCTATACTAACTAATAAGGACTTTTTTTTTTTTTTTTTTTTTTTTGCAGAGGTTCAAATTCCTTCAATTGCAATTTTACAATAGAGTTAGCAACGAGCTTGCTTGGCTAAGTGTTCCAAGGTTTAACTATCGTGATGTACTTTCTAAGTAAGATAAGGAAGGACCTTCTTCTTAGAGGGAGCAAGGCACGTTTCTCCCTTAAACAGTAGTGGCAGCTACTTTACAAGCTATGATATACCTAGGAACTCAATTATCGCTAGGACTTACTGCAAGAGGTGAGAAATCAATGGGTCTTTCAAAATTTCAAAGAAAATAGAGTAAGTAGGTTGACGAATGGAATATAGTAGCTAATGTGAAGCTGCTCGGAGGATATGACCTACTAATGAACATAATACGACTTGACACTTCACTCGATATGATACATAAGTTAATATCAAGGTCCACTTACCATTAATCTTGAGCTATTTGGCAAGATTAGATAATAGTTTATGAAAAAGGACTTAGAGAGGGTTGTCTCGCAATAACAAGTATATTCAATGTCTATAAGGAATGTAAGATAATCCAATTATAAAGAGAAGGGACCATTTATAGTAAGTCCCTAATACAACATTATAATTAAAGAAAATTACAAAAAGACATATATAGAAAGGGATACCTAGTACATATGAAAACGGGTAAATAGGATAAATGGTAAAATAGGGAAAAAGTACAATGTTAAGTGAAAAGGATAGGTGACAGTTCGTCAATGGTCCTTTATTAAGGAATCTTTAGGTGCAATAGCTAAGTGAGATCAAGATGCATCAACATTAGGGACTACCGAGATGAGAAAAGGGTGTAGTAAGTGCTAGTAGGAGGCTAGAAAAGAAATACTCAACTAAAAGGAGTCTATGTCCCATCACTTGACAAGAAGCTTTCGGTAATACGAGGTCCGATCATTTGGCATAGAGCCTTTAGCAAGATAATAGTCGACCTCAGCACAAGAAAGAGACCAGAGCAGGATGTAACCATCCAAGGCTCCTAAGGTATTCAACCACCTTTTTTCTGTATATAGTTTCTCGTCATTAACAGGTTAATGAGAGAGAATATTTCAGGTGAAGGATTGGAGGCTTCTGAGGCATGCACTAGTAAGTGGGTTAGAAGTCGGTAAACCATCAAGTTGTTAGGAAGGCAGTAGTATCAACCTTCTTCAAACCCATATTTGCATAGAAGATAAATAAGTTAGACAAAGACTAAGAATGAAATTAATGTGAGGCCCTATGATAACACTTGATTAGCATACATATTTGAGAATAATTTTTTGCAATTTTGTATATTAATTTAGTTAGATCTATAGCAATTTGGAGCTTACTTTGTTTAATTTTCATTTTGAGGGATTTGGAAGTGTTTGATGAATTTTTAAGAATTTTTATCAAGTTTTGGAGTTCATTCGATGAAAAGCAATAATCGAAGAATTAGAATGAAAGAATTTCAAGGATTAAAGTCTATAGTAAACTACGAGTGAAGACTATAACTGTGATCCTTGGCCATGGACCCTTTGTAATTAATTTCCATTGAAACTTGACAATTTTAGATAAAGTGCAAGACTATACCCTAACTCTATGATCATGATCCTAGGGTGTAGTAATTTTATAATTTACGAATCTTCTATTTTTGTCAAATTTTCTTCGTAAATCTAAGTCCAATTCTTATAAATAAGTGTACAAACTTAGGCTTACAGGGAGAGCCTCCTTTAGAGGAGTCATAGGATAAAATTATATCAGGAGTTTTTCATCTCTCATTTTTCTTTTGTTTTATTATGTTTTCCTTTTAATTATTCTTGGTAAATTGTTAATAAACCCGAGTTTTTGTTGCAACATTTTCTTTTATTCAATCAACGATAGTGCCTTTGTGATTTAATTGAATCATATCTATTGTTAATGAAACAGTATTTACCTAAGTTATTAATTCGATGTTTAAGTTCACTATAAAGTTTCTAAGATCCTATAGTGAGTAGACTTATCTAATTAGAAGGAATTGAGTAGAGTAAGCAATTAAGTATTTGATTTCTCTAGATTAGGGCAACCTAATAGCAAAATCTAAGATCTTAATGCAATCTTGAGATATTTTATTGTAGAAGTAATTCGGATAGAGTAATCTTGAGGTTAGGAATTGACTATGGATGCGAGTTTGGTTAATTCATATTAGGCATCTCTATGGTCTAGTGAGTAATTAAGATTGAAAGTTGTATATAATTAGGTAGTAAATAACAATGGGTTACTAAGGATTATGTGTTTCTTTAAGTTAATGAATCTTTTTTCTTTTTATTTAGCCTTGTTTATTTTAATTGTTCTTGTTTATTATTCTTATCTCATTGTCCCTTATTTA
Source organism: Lumnitzera littorea (assembly GCA_024138015.1). Lineage (NCBI taxonomy): Eukaryota > Viridiplantae > Streptophyta > Magnoliopsida > Myrtales > Combretaceae > Lumnitzera > Lumnitzera littorea. The sequence goes on from JAMXBB010000012.1 coordinate 24,877,929, forward strand.
TTTTCACTTATTAATTGGAATTAGTATAAATTGTTAAGTTAGATAATTGGTAAATTAAAGCAATTTGCTAGTAACTTAAGGTTTCCTCACATTTATGGTTCTTTATAAGATTGACACTTAGACTTACATCCGTTTATTATACTATAACTTAACTAGGTGCATTTCCTTACCGTGATCACATTGTGTCGATCATCAACCTTAAGGGACCTCTTTCCCCCAAGATTAGTAGAGAACAGCTCCTCTGTGGCTAGTCCACCTCAATACTATAAAAGATGGGGGTATACCTTCCTTTACCTTCTCCTCTTCAAAAATCTTTATAATACCAAGAAGTTTATATACTTTCTTCTTAGTATCATATAGGGTTCATCAATTTTACACCTCTCCTTCAAGACATTTAGCCACCAAGGCATCATTGGGTTAAAGTTTAGTGGAGACAGTCTTGATTGCATTGACCCAGCCTATCTAGAAGTCCAAGTGCATATCTGACCTGTCTACCATAAATTTGTACTTCCAATCATGTACCATTGGGATGAGCATATTAAATAGCTTTCCATTAGGTTGGTTTCCCAATAATATTGGTCTTTTGCTAACTTAGTGGGCTTTATGCTAAAAAGATATCTCAAAAGTTGTAGGATCACCCTAAATTTCAACTTATTTAGACTTATTCGAATGTGACCAGTATGCGATACGCACTAAGGATAAAGTTGACTTAAATTCATCTTGTGATAGCAAAAGAAAGCTTTGTAGAAGTCTGAGAAGGGAAGTTATAACCCAAAGTCAAAATGCTATCAGAACTAATTCCTTCCCATCGGAGCAACCCAATCATTTCTCCTTGTTTTTTTTCCACATGCTAACCATTCAGAAGTGGGTTGTAATATAAGCTTGTGGTCAACAATCTCTAAGTCCATTAGTTATGTCATAACCCCATTCAATGTATGACAAGAATTTGGTGTACAAGGGGCATGATTGGCTCCTTATTCTCCCCATCATCCTAATAGACATTCACACCTTTCATCAATCGCTCAAAAGCTTTACTTGCATTTCTATGTCGAACCTTAAGATTACTATGGTGGACTAGTCACCATTGCCTATTTGGGGTAGGGGGAAGTGACCCTCTAAGCATGTTGTGCTTTCTTCACTTAATTGGTAAGAGTATGGGAAGAAGTTGATGATATCAGTTGTTCCATACCTTGAGTAAGGGTAGATTTGAAATTTTCATTTGAAGTTTGAAGCTTCGATGAGAAAAACAACCACAAATGAATTTGAAGACATGAACTTTTAAAAAGCACAAAAGTGATTTCGTAGTTAAGGTTCAGAATATTTATAGTTCTACATAAGAATCAAACAAATGGTTAACAAAAAAAGTAATTAACATAACATGCTGTAACCTAATCTTGCCATGTGCCTTATAAAAGGAGTGAACAATTTAGATTCACTGAGCAAAACTATCATACATAAGTGCAATCGATAGCTTACCCTCACTTGTCTTAGGAATTAAATGCGTTAAAATTTACGTACGTAAGACATATCAAATCGAAGCTTATTGGATAAGTTAAAACATCCTTGACTTTGTATCAAGATCAAGCTCTTTCTCTAGGCTAGATCCATTACCTTAGTCTAGGGGATAAAGCCTAACGTAGTTGCAAAGACATTATACAATTTCACTTACATATGATTATTAATCATAAGTATGCTCCAACTTGGACTATTTGCTTACTTAGTCACTCTACTCTAGACATTTGAACTAAAGCATGAAAGTTCTAAACGATGAGAATAAGGTTGGTGCCATAACTAAATAGCTTATCCTTTAGCTGTAGCTTATCCATAATGTACAATAGCTTGACTTAGGATCTTAGAAACCTTGTTGAAGCTTACTCTTCTCCCTAACCTGTTACCAATAAGAGTGGTAGACTAGTGTTAATGAGTTATTTTAAAGCTGGGCTTCCAAGCCTAAGTTTACCTTAGAGCATGGTTGAGCTTCTTAGAACTAAGGGGCAACTTGATTAAAATAAGCATTGTCAAACTCCATAAAGCTTGAGTCTCCAGGCTTAGGGTAGTTAAGCCTAGCCCATGAATTTGAATGAAGATAGGCAAGAACAGCTTAACTAAGTAAGAAAAGTCAATAACCTGTTACCCTTTCCATAAAATCCACCATATAAGAGAGGATCTCAAGTAATTATCACTTGCCTAAAATAGTTCACTCAACCCCCTATAAATACTGCATCAAGCTTATTTGGTGAAGGATAGACACTTTCTTATCTTAAATACGTACACATACTTTCTCTTCCTACATATATGCTCTTTTGATTCTCTTGCTAACTTAAGCCTTTGAGTTGTTATATTGGAATTGACTTGGCACCCCTACAATTGTCATGATAGTCATTATGAAAATTAATAGCTATTATATATTTAATGTATTATTAATATTAATCATATAGTTATAGGTAATTAAATATAATCATGTACTTATGATTATAATATTATAGTTATTCATCTGTACACAAGAGTATTGAGTTATATTATCAATCACTAAACCCTTATTCTTTAAAATTATTCAACTAAACAAAATAATAGTAACTATTCCATTCTAATTCACTAAACAAAGAAATAAGCACTAGGATGTTATCATAAGTTACAACTTCATTTAATTCTTATGTAATAACATTTTCATTTAGCTAAGTAAACTGAAATTATCAAACTAACACCGTGTTCACTTGAGGGGAATGGAATACCTATTCTCCCCCATTCCTTATAGGGTAGTAATTACAGCATTCAGTTTGCTTTTGGCAAACCGAAATATCGTTTAGCAAAAACCCTTTTATAATTCAACACCAAATACCTATTATCAATTGAAATCTCTAGATCCTAATTCGATAGCGTTTCTTCCTTTTTTCTTTCCAACGCTGCCCTCCAAATCTTCTCAAAAAGACACCAAATACTCCTTGACAACAAAACACATGTGACGTTCCTCTTGAAATTTGACCCCCTATCTGTATCTTCTACAGCATAAAAGACCTAGATAGTACGACCTCTCTCCCACTCCATTGCTGTATTGGTCTTTTTATAAGAGTTAGACCCTTTTGCACATCCCTTTGTTGCGATCCCGTAAAGGAAGGGAAGGTTTTCAATGGAAAGATTGAAGGTATGATGATGTCTTTGATTATTTTGTTTATGTGTTTAACAAAGTTCATCTACTTGCTTAACTTAGAGTTTTTTGTTTGACCTTCAAATGAAAGCAAAATGACCGAGGAGGGGAAGATAATCATTTTTTGCAATTTGTAGGAAAGAAGAAGGTGAAGGATTCGAAATACATATCTTAAGAGATGCTTGATCAAGCTACTCCTCACATTGTGTGATGTTAATTCTTCCTGAAATTGGGATTAAGGTTTTGATTGGTAGGAAGTTGAGATTTAGGGTTTAGGGATTGACGCCTTGTTATGGAGAGGGAGTTGCTATAATTCTTTTAATTTGGATTAGGTTTTCTTAATTATTTTATTATTCTTTAAGTAGGGATATTTTGGTATTTTCCAACTAAACTTTATGAAGTGAATAGCATAACTTTAGTTCACTTATGTCCAACTAAACACCATAATGAAAATGCACGACTCATTATACTTTCCTTCCATTTGTCCGTAATCACAATTCCAATCTCTTTTTATTCAATTCAACAAACTAAATGCATTCATACATCTTTTTCCTCAATGATACAATTAGTTGCCATATGGAATAATATATATTTAAATTCATTTTGCAAAACATATGAGTAACCATCTGTATCATCACATATTAATTAGAAAACCCTAGTAAAAAAGAAAACCTGAGGCAATGCTTGCAGACACGCGGTCGATGCCGCCAAGCCGCAAAGGATGGTCCCGGTGCAATAGTTAAGAGGTCTACGGTCTGCCAGACCCTAATTGCCGAGCCAACTGTTAAAGCGAGCCCCATCCGGTATAATGCCTTACACGTTAAGTTGCGAGAATAACGAGGCTGGGTGGACCCGAGGCATTGTTTCCTTTCACTCGGGAGGGGAAGAATCTGGTTCTACCAAACATCACGCCCCTAGTTTCTGATTGTTTTTACCAAAAATACGAACCTTCTTCTCCTTTTCTTTGTAAGCCCCGAAACTTTGGTCATTTTCTCTGTCTGAGTTTTGTTATTTTCGGTCATCGCTGTGCTGTCTCCTTCTTTCTTCTCGCGGTCAATCCAAAGGTAAATCGTTTAGTTGAATTTATTGGTTTCAATCAGCTCTTGTTTACTTTTTGTAATTTATATTTGTTTTCGTGTGTTTGATTCTGATGAGATTTGGATAGAGATTTCGTCTTTACACGATATGGGTTTTAAAGATTTCAACTTTTCGCTACGTGGGTTTTAGGGTCTGATGTCTTTCAATGGTGAAATTGAATTCAAAAGTCAAAGAAAAAGAAAAAAAGAGAAAAAAAAGATAGTAGTTTTAGGAAATAATTGCGATTAAGGACGTATTTCTTGTTGTTACTATTCATTAACGTTTCTATGTGGATCTAGGACATTGTTTCTTTGGAGACTGTTCTTAATTGGATCTGTTTTGCCATCTAAATGGGTAATCGTCTGTTTAATTTGCGAATTATTGTTGCAAGCTTATGGAATTGATTAAACATCTTGGGTGAATTATTTCATAAACTTGTCCAGTTGCAATAGATCCTGCTACACGCGTCTAGTCTTGTTTAATTTCTCCTTTTGTTTACGTAATTTTGATTCGGAATTGATGGTGTTCGATTCATTTTATCACATCATGCCATAGATTTTGTCGTTTTTACTGCTTTGATTTGCTCTTGCTTGTCGATATGGGAACATGGCTTGTTTGACTAAGTTGCGGTGTGTCCTTTCAGGTTGTTTTCGAGCTAAGTGCCTAGCATGGCTAGTAGATTTACCGAATCAACGAGTAGGGATTCAAGGAACTCTTCATGCTCTAATAATGATAACAGCGATGTTGGCAGTTTTGAATGCAACATCTGCTTTGATTTAGCTCAAGACCCCATTGTAACATTGTGTGGCCACCTTTTCTGTTGGCCTTGCCTTTATAAATGGCTTCACTTGCACTCACAATCCCAAGAATGTCCTGTTTGTAAGGCTTTGATTGAAGAAGAGAAGTTGGTCCCTTTATATGGCCGGGGAAAAGCATCTACTGATCCAAGATCAAAGTCAATTCCTGGAGTTAATATTCCTAACCGCCCAACAGGGCAAAGACCTGAGACAGCTCCTCCACCAGAAACAAACCATTTTCACCAACATGGCGGTCCAGGATTTATGGGAGGTTTTGGTGGGTTTGGACCCATGGCAACAGCAAGATTTGGAAACTTCACGTTTTCAACTGGGTTTGGTGGTCTCTTCCCATCACTTTTTAACTTTCAAGTACATGGATTTCCCGACCCTCCCATGTATGGGCCGGCAGCTGGATTCCCATATGGATATCCTGGTGCATTTCATGGTGGCCATCCATATAATTACCATCCTCGTAGGGGTCAAACAAGTCAAGATGTTTACTTGAAGAGGTTACTTATTTTCATTGGCTTGTGTGTTCTCTTCACGCTAATGTTCAACTAAGTACAAGTTGCCGCTTCTGTTTTGAGACAACAAAATAAACATAGTCCTTTGCCTTTATTTTGTAAATGTGTAGATTTTATAACTTTTTAGTGATTGGGAAAATTGTCCATATGGCACAAATAATTCCATTTCTGGTTTGATCTCCCCCACCCCATCCCCCCCCCTAGCTTTTCTACCTACAGTATCATGGATTAGATTGGAAAAAAGGTGCATCTAATTTCCTGTTTCTTCTTTTTATTAATTACTTATAAGCTTCTTTTCAATTCTGTATTTCCTCATATATATACACTTTTATTAATTGTTTTCTTTTATATCTTGTAGGTTTGCCTTTCTTTTCATTCTTCTCTTGGGTGTTTGAACCATTGAGTTAGTGTATATGAAATGTCAAATGTGTGCTAAGATATCATCTTACAACACTTACGTATTTCGTATTTCTCATTCAAGCTCTCTATATATATCCAAAAGCTAGCAGGATGAGTAACGGATATATTAGAGTAATTATAAAGAAATATTTATACAAATAATAACAATGCTAACTTTCACCTAGTGAGAGATCTAATCAAGTTCTTGACTAACACTTTTAGTTACTAGATCAATGATTAACAATAATGTCGTTTGTATGAGTAGTGAGAATGGTCCAGAAAGGGTATGATCTTGCTCAGTAGGCTTTCAAGCTACTTGAATCAGCAGCTCTAGTGGCCCAAAAATGAAATAGCTTTCATTTGCCTTCCTCTATTCCTCTTTGTTTATAGTTTTCTATGTTCATACGACATTGTTTCCTCTTCTCACTTGGCTTAAATTTCTGGTTAAAAGCACAGGTTTCTAACTTCTCTCATTTCCTGTATGTTTTTCTTTATAAGGTTATATTCTTTGCGTGTCAATCAAACTACTGACTGATTTTAAGTTTAGAGTCTTGTTATATTCTTGTCAATTACTTTTTTATCAAGAACTTGTTTTACTTGCAATATATGACAAGTTCAAGCATTTGCTTCATATTTGCCTTCAAAAATTAACTTTTTGAATTATTTGCATTCACTCGATGCAGTTATCAGAATGTGAAGCTATGATGGAGTAGTTGTTATGAAGGGTGACTTTGAGAGTCTGATTCTCTTTGTATACATTTTTTAGTGAAGCATGATTATACTTGGTGGCAACCACTTGAATAGCTATTAACAATAACTATTTGATGCAAGTCTGTTAGGCTTGGCTGAGCATCAACTCATCTGGATCTTGCTACTAGTTTAGTATTTTGTGTAACATGTTACTCTACTATCTTATAGCTGTATATCATAGGTGAATGCCTCTTGTGTCAGTATGTTAATGTCAAATGATGCACACAGATTCAAGTTTTAGGGAGTCATACATGGAAAATGTTGATGATTGTCCTGGGCATTTGTTAAAGGCCAAATGAAAAACTTTTCATGTGCTTGTTTTTCACTTGTTTTTCATTCCGTGTGTTATCAATGTTGGAAATGTGAGAGTTTTCTTCTTCTTTGTTTTTTTTTTTTTTTTTTTGGGTCCTTTGACTGGTCCCCTATAGACCAAACTGCAGATATATATTGGGTTTTGAATAAGAGGTTTAGAAAGTATGACTTGTAACAAACTTTGGGCTCTTGGCCAGAGAGAAGGTACTTTTATTTGGGTTGGGAGGAGTTGTTCGATTCCTTATAGAAGCTGCAAAATGAGGTGATGTATGATTCGAATATAATTTCTTTATAGTATTTCTGATGGACTTCTCTTCACTATTTTACAAATAGTCCAGAATTGTTAGGAGATGGGATGGTCTATAGTAGTAGGAGAATATGCTATCTACCCTGTGGCAATATTGGATAAGGGATTGGACTTCTAGGATTGCATTGAACCGTGGTACAATCACAGGTTGGTCTTGTTACTTCTATGTCTTGTCATGGGGTCTGTTTTGCCCAGAGTTGCTGATTATAATAGACTTGATTAGTAGAACAAATGTGCATCTTATTACTACCATTTCCTTTTTTATAGAGTTATAAAAGTCTTATTAAAATGAATTATCTTTAGGAGATGGATGGCACATTTGCGGTGCAATTTTTATCATAAGAAGAATTTTTTATGTGTGGTTAGAACTTAGAGATATGTCATGGTGAACACTGAGTTTAAACTATTCGTTCATACTTCACAGAACTTGGTTGCACGATGTTCATATTCTTAAGTTTCCCCAGGTATATCCTTTTTCCCATGGCGTTCTCCTTAGTTATCTTTGACCAATAAGGAAGACTGAGGGTATATTTCTTTTTGCCTCCATCTTGTCGGTTCTATTTTTGCTTGATTGAATATGTAGGTGCATTTGATGTTATACTACACCATTTGGGTTCATTGAGAATGCTGGAGGGGATATCCTATTCTAGTTGAGGTCACAAATCCCTCCTACTTAAACTTCTCTCCTGGATGCATTGTTGTTTGATTGTGTTTCTGAAAACCTGTTTTATCCTCGCCTTTCATCATCAATCTTCAATGACATTGAGTTGTCCTTTAGTGGATTTTGTGTGATGCCATCGACATTATCATCCTTCGAGTCTCCTTTAGGATTACACCGGAGAGAACTCAGAACTGTTATGGTTGGATTCTTTGTTTTAGCAGTTGAGCTCTAGTGAATCACTGAGACGGACATAAAAATACCTTCTAGTGATCAGACTGAATAAAATCCCCATTTTGATGAGTAAATGCCTTATCCCAACACCTGATGGTGTTGGCTGCTGAAAGACTAGGGTCTAAGTGAAGCCTTATGGGAGCAGCTGAAAAATGAAGCTAACATTTTCCAGTTACTTTCATCATCACATTTTGGAATTAGTAAAGCTTGGATGGACGTACTTGTTAATGGAGGTCATCACTGGATGGGTTTCGGCTGGTTTTGCTTTGACCTCCGGAGTTTTTTGGACTTGTGCTAGAGCTTGTTCTGGTCCATCTATTGGGCTTGGGATTTTTTACCATGCCCATCAAGTGGGCATTGCGGGCCTAGTTGGGCTCGATCGAGCCAGTTTGCTTTAATCTAGAAATCAGGTTGTTATTATTATTATTATACACCATTTTGAAACCTTGTGATTGAAATCTATAATATTGGCCATAAATATCACGCAACTTTTATTGCGTAAGGTCAAAGCTCAAAACAGCCTATCAATACTTTGTCGTCACCGATCGTTGCGTAACAAGTTTTATAAAGTTGCTCTAGATAAGAAAATTGCACGAAATTAATTAATTTTTATTTTCATTACTAAAATTTAAATAACTTATTTATATTCTCCAATCATCTAGTTCAAATCCATGAACAGTACAAGTTTGTTCCTTTTTATTTAAAAAAAAAAAATTCTGTAATATTTAGATATAACATTTAGTACATTCTTAAATATATCCGATTAATATAAGTGGGGGTTGGGTCCGAAAAATTCAAACGTGTCTTGATTTGCTAATTAAGTTCATCCATTGTTGCACCCAACCCCCTCCGCGAAAAAAGAGGCAGAAGAAGAAGAATGTTCGTCCATTGAACCTAAAATTATTGCTATAGGCCGCCTTTTTGTCAGGTTAGCTTGCCGTAACTTTTACAATTCCGGCACTTATTTTAATGCTACGATATAATCTTTTATTCCACTGTTAATTTATACTTATTAAATCTAAACATTTAAAAATGTAATTAGTTTAAAGATTTAAATCTGATAAGTATAAAATTAAAAATGGGATGAAGAGTTAAATTGGTTCGTTTGAAAACATCAATATGATCGTAAAAAAATTTGATACAATAATAATTAAGTTAATTCCTTTGTTTTCGGTAGTTGCTCTCCCTTAAGGAGCTATTATTTCTTCTAAGAAAAATTTATGTGTTCATGGTTAAAGTCACATTGAATAGAGATGGTTATTCCTTATTTTCATAGGTTTCATTTAATTTATATTTATTAAATCTTGACTATTAAAAACACAATTATTTCAATGAAAATTTAATGGATATAAAATCAAAGAAGAATTAATCAGTTTCCTTAAAAAATATGGATAGAACATAGAAAAATTCTTTACAATGCTAAGGAGGTAAACACTCTGACAGATTTGCTTGAATGAAGAAGAGAGATAGAGAATGGCTAAAAATTCAAACGTTTCTAATGGTCGTTTCTGCCCCAAAAATTTGGAAATTCACTTTATTGTATGACAGAGCAACAATCAACCAAGCCTAAGCTTGCTCAATGAGTCTTATCCTACCTATTACTGCAAGGAGGATATAAGTAACTTAAGCTTGATAATCATGCTCCGGGTAGGCCTAACTATTTGCTGGCTTTTATAAGTTGAGCTCAGATTTTCAATATCATACAGCATGACTCAATTTGAGTTTATAATTTTAATCGAATGTAATGACTTGGTTTGAAGAGGATGGGGGGTATTATCTAGACAAAGCTTGATGCTCTACTCCTAACAGGGATGGAGTATATTTAACTAATCTGTCCTTATCACTTGGGATCAAATGATCCTTGCCAGAAAAGAGCAAACTAGATGAGCAGGAATAGGAACCATTTCTGCTTATTCTTTGGCATCATAATGAGTCCCTTCCAGTTGCATTTGAAGGTCAAGCTACCAGAAAGTCAGCAATAAGTACTCATCCACTAAGTCTTATAGATATTTACATGAATGCGGACCCAATTCATAAGACTCTACTTTTCTTGCACATGATTTGCCGGGTGTAGCAACGCACACCAAAGAATGGAAAATCGCACATCTTAATGTCCTGTGCTTTGAAAAGCATTCCTTTTCGAATGGACATAAAGATAGAGATTTCCTAGTCTTTATTGTGCTTGAGTCTATCTCCGTGTCTTGTCTCTGGGTCAGTCTCTTTCTCCTTTCTTTTGTTTTGAGCTGGTTACGTTACTTCAGGAAGGGCGGGATTTTATGGAAACTGGAGACATCAATTAATTATCTATTTATTTGCATTAAAAACAATGGTTTCAATTGGGTGTTCGCTGTAACCAGACTTGCATTGGGTGCTGGTCCTGGAAATTGAATGTGATAGGGATGTGTGTGTGAAGGGCCATTTATTATAGTTTTCTAGCCTTTAGTATATATATACTTTGCACAACATTCCTTTGGCTTTTGAAATCTTGCTGAAGACTCCCCATTTTCCATATGGGTATCATCTTTTACATTCTTTCTCTGTGGCTCTACATTGTTTAGAAAGAAGAAAGAAAAAATCGGAAGGAAAGAAAAAGTAAGAATAAAGAGATGAAAAGGAAATAAAATGAAGAGAAAAGATTTCTTCTTTTGTTTGTTTACAAGTTATAATGCATTGATAGTTTTATCTATGGACGTATGAAGTATGTGCGACCGAAGACACATGAATGGCCTGCCTTTAAAGAAAAAAGAGAAATTTGATACTCAACACTTTATATGGCACAAATTGCATATATGTATGTATGTATATATATATATATATATATATATTTCCCTTAGAAAAAATCTAAGTAATGTTAATCATAAACAATCAAACCATTCTTACTCCATTTTAAAAAAAATAAATAAATAAATGCTCTATACTCCTACCTCTACCCACTCTTTTACAATCTTCACTTTTTGCTTTGCGACCTTCCTCCAATGCATCGCATGTTTCCATCAATAAATGTTGAATAGGTGACATGCTAGTATTATGTATGAAGTCAATGGCCATGTTGAGGAGGACCAAATAGCTGATCTTAACTCTGACTCTTAATTATATATTATGGGATATTTCTTTATTTGAAGTAATAAATTAAATTCTTGATTTTATCTTCTTCTAGATCTTGAGTGTGTAAATCTTTTTTTTTTAGGTAATTCTTTTAATTCTAAGTAGATTTAATGTCTTTTAAGTGAATTTTCAATTGTTTGTATGTGTTCACAAATTTATAATAAAAAACAATATAAATAGATATAAAAATAAAATAAGATAAATCTCACACACATATATGCATATATAAATAACAATATACTTACTTTTTATAGATATAGGTTATATAGCCATATCATGTGTTATTATCATGTCGCGTCAGTGTTGGTATGTCTACGTCGGTGCATTATAATTTGGAAGGGATGAAATATCATGTGTTATTATCATGTCGTGTCAGTGTTGGCATGTCTACGTCGGTGCATTATAATTTGGAAGGGATGAGAGGAAGATGAAGAGATGATTTCAAATTTACAAAATCTTGCATTGGATTATACCATTTTATCCTCATTAGCTATTTGTATTTTGCAATGCATTATACTGAGCATAATACTGTGAAGTTAAAAATGGGGACAATCTTTCCTCTTCCATACTTTACATTTTATATATAATAAAAATGGTTCCCCCCAATAGAACCGTTTCTGTCAAGTACCATTTCTTCCCTTTCCCTTCAATATTCATACATAGGAAAGTCTCCTGGACACATAATTTTCCTTTCCCTAAATTATTACTCTTCCTTCAATCTCATTCCTTCATATCAACTCACAGGGCAATATAATTTATTTTTCGTTAGTTTAGAGGGTTTCGTAAAGCAAATGAAACTTTCAGTTTGAAAATTTTCTTAAATTATAACCAAACTAAACAAAATTTTACACAACAAACCAAATAAAAAAATTTTGGTTTGAGTATATATGACATATATTGAAGCATAATAGCTACATGACATATTACACCTGTTATTAGTTACATGAGACCATTTGTGTTGTGTAGTCATGTATATAGTATTCATGCAATTTAATATTTATAGATCGTATTACATAATACATGCTATGTGTCATTTTGTTATGTATATATTATCTATGTAATTGTATGTTAGCAAATCACAATGTGTAATACATAAATATTTATGTATATGTAACTTGTAAGTTTGCGGTGTAGTTTTTTTTTTTCACTTTTACGTCATTTGGAAAAATTCCAAACTAAAGCCAAACCATATATTTAAGATTGAAAAATCTCCAAATAAAGCTAAATTGAAAACCTCAAAAAAAATAAAATAAAATAAAAGGTTCAATTTGAATTTGGTTAGGTTTTTTGATTTTTCATTTGAATTATCCATCCCTATCTAGTGGATCTCCCAATAAACGTGGCTTCTTATACCTAACTTGTATGACCGTTTCCAAACAAGCCTAAAAGGAAGGCACATGCCCCTAAGAGATTGCGTGATTGAGTAGTGGTAAGAAATGTAAACATATTTCTATAGATTCTATATAACAGTAATGGTCTTTGTAAAACAGCAAAATGAGATGGAGAATACTACGACTTGTGACTACAATTTGTTAAACAAACATAATAGAATGAATAGAAAATGAGAAAAAAGAAACAAAAAAGGGGATTATCTTAATTTCCCCCAAAGTGTGATATCTTAGTAGTTCTTTAGCTCACTCCAAGAAGCCTTTTCCTTGTTTTACCTTGAAACTAACAACAAAGAAAAGAAAGTGTTTGAAATTTTAGTTTTGTGAGAGAAAGAGATAACATAGAAAGGCAAGGAGACAAAACATTCCTATTGAATTAACAAGAGAGAGAATAAGATTGGCTTTTATATCCCTTCTAATAGCTTCTGATATGTGAAATCCCTTAAAAGGACTAAAGTAGCTTTATAGGCTTAGGCCTAGCAATAAATATCCAATATTTGGTGCTCTCATTCTTCATTCTTGGATACCATAACTCATGCTCTAGTGATGCTTTAGACACGAAAGTTATCAAGATTATGTTTGCCACAATGCTACCAAAACAACAAAGTTTAGAGAACACTTTGCTGATAGTTGGTACTTAGTCACAAACATTGTCTCTTTGAGTTGATTAGATGGAATTATATAACAATTAGAATAAGAATCCAAATACGGATAATTCACAAGATTCATCATTTGTTACCTCATTGATGGGTACCTCTAGAGTAGATAGCCTATTGAAAGGGATCAAGTTAGACATACCTAAATTCAGTGGTGTTGATCCATTAGTTTGCATCTTAAAGGTCTAGCAATTTTCTTATTTTCACAAGATTCTTGGGAATCAAAGAATTACAATTGTTTCTTTTGTTTTCAAAGATTTTGCTCTCCATTGTTTTCAATAGATGTTTAAAAACAAACAAATCGAAACATGGCTAGAGGTCATTCGTGTTATTGAGCTCCTTTTCAGACCATCTGAATATGAAGACGTGCAAGGCACTTTGTCAAAGCTTACTTAAACAAAGTCAGCTTTTGAATACTAATCAGAATCTAATACATTTTTAGTACAGTATTGGGTTTGTCTAAAAATTTCTTGATAAGTTACTTTATATTGGGTCTTAAGATGTAAAGTGCAAATAGCTCAACTCTCTCCTCTTATGCATGTTGAATGGCTTCCCAAGATGTATGAGGCAAAATTTTATTAATAATTTACTTTAAAATATTCTTTTTATTCACCTTCATTTACACCCAAACATTCTGCTTTACAATTCTTCAAAACTGTAAAGCTGTCCTCTTCTCCTTCTTCTACAATTTTTTTTTTCTTCATCTTCTTTTGTTCCTTCTAAGTCTAGTCCATGTGATATGAACTTGGCTAAGGATTAACAAGGCCAATCGCAAGGGGTGTAATAGGAATCGACCTATAACCATCTTTAAGCCATAGTCAATTTGTTCCTAGTTGAGGTCGACTTGCCTTACTCAAGGCCGAGCTGATACTAGAAGGCTGAGAAAGGGAAGAAGGACAACTCGGTAGCAGCTTTGTCTGTTGCCGAGAAGACTATGAACCAAACAGCCAAGGCACCAAGTCCATAGACTAGCTTGGCATGGCATGAGGAATTTAGTGCTAAGTAATCCATGAGTTCAGCAACTATGAGCCAACCTTACTAAGAGCTTGACTAGTCACGATAAGACTTTGATGAATCTAACTCCAGCTCGGACAGTCAACTGCCGACTTGATCCTACTCAAACTTAATATATTCTAGGATAGCTCGGATACCCTACATGCCTACTTTCCTGTTAAACACACTATTTAGCACTATTTTATACACTTATAAACATTTTCTTTATTTTTAAGTTGTAAGCCTAATCTTTAGGGTTTAATTTAGGGTTTAAGGCCTTATATATTATTTATAGTTCTACCACTAGGGTTTTAGGACTTAATATAAATAGTAACATTTGTAATTAACATAGGGTCAATTGAATGTTTTTGAAGTAAGAATATACTTGATATCTTCAAAAGCTGTTCAAGCTTATGCCTTAGATTACTAAGAATTGTTTTACTCTTTATTCTTTCTCATATTCTTATCAATCTTCTTCTTGAGATTATGGTGAAACCCTCATTTAAGCAAGTTAATGAGTCGTACCTAACCCTTACTTGAAACTCAAGTGTTAATTTAGTGTTCTTGAGTCATATCGAACCCTATTTCAAGCTTAAATCCCATTATATTTGTGTCTTGGTGCATAATATCTATCTATATTCACATTTAAACCCTCATTCCATTTGCTACTTCCTCACTCATTAAACATCAAATTCCTACTTTTGTGGTTCGTGTTTGTTACATACTCTAAATCATATCATTTTGGTATCAGAGCTTTGGAAAGATACGTATGTTAGTATTCTTCAAAGTTTGATTTGTGGGTTCTTACCCTTTTGTGAACTGCAGTTTAAGTTGTGGTTTACTATACTGTACATAATAGTGGTAGCAGTACTTGAGTTCTCAAAGTATACTGCGTCGAGTAGTGATAGTTTTTAGTTGTTGTCAATTGTATTTTGGTTAGTGGCAGTGATTTTAGCTACTATTTCCGGTTGTAATTTTTCTTTAATAATGTTTTAGTAACTGAAGTAGTGGTTGGAAATCGTAGGTAGCTACAAAAAACAAAGTTGTGGTGGTCCTAGGTGAGCCATATTAAGTATATTACGTATTTGTTAAAATTTATTAATGGAAATTATTGTATGAACAAGAATGTCTAAAGATAGTGTCAATATAAGTGGAGATAATCCTTATGGTAGTTTGACGAGATGCATTGATGGCTTGGAGTATAAGATTCAAAATCTCACTAAGTTGATTCAAGAGCTTACTAGGTTAGTGAGAGGTCGCCGACATATTGATCGAGGTGAAAGGAAAGATCAAGCACTGACTAGTGGAAGTGACTCTAATGAGCCTATTAATAACAAATGAAAGTCAAGAAGAGTTGCCAAGTAGCATGGAAGAAGAGATCGACCTAAGCTGGGGAGAAGTAATGATAGAAGAATTAACTTCGAGGTGAACGAAAGAGCCTGAAGAAGAGAGCCAAAGTCGAGAAGAGATTTGCTCAAGTAAACCTCCAATAGAAGTAGTTGATCTAAAGTGAATTAGCCAACTCAAAATGTAAGGGATAAGCCGTAAATACATAGTTGTAGACTTGACAACATTAAGCTTAAGGTACCAACCTTCAGTAGAAGTAATCAACTTGAAGAGCTCCTTGATTAGGTTCTCTGACTAGAGAAGTTATTTGAGTGTTATGAATGCGATGATCGGATAAAAGTTAAGTTAGATTTACTATCCCTTGTTGAATATGCAAGTCCTTAGTAGGACAAGTTAATTGCTAAGCGAGACGCTGAAGGAGAAGAGTTTATTAGAACTTGGAAGCTTATGAAATGTTTGATGAATCAACGATTTGTGCTAACCTACTTCAAGTAATGCTTTCCAACACCTAAGGTAAGGTTAAAACACTATTGAAGAGTACTTGCAAGAGTTTTAGACCTCGATGACCAAATGTGAGATTGTTAAGCCCTAAGACTACACTATTGCTAAGTTCTTGAGTGAACTCTAAGATAACATTGCTAATGTAGTTGAGCTACAACCATTTAACTCATTAGATGAGTTGATCAATTTGGAATTGAAAGTAGAATGTCAAAGGAGAAGAAGGCACTAGAGGCCAACCAGCTGACATCAATAAGGCAGCCTTAAGCTTAAGAGGTGTGAGGAAAGGAAGAAATTAGAGAAGAAGATGGAGAAAGGAGAACTCAACTGACTTGATCAGGTTAAGACAAAGAAAGTGGAGAAGGAAAGAGTGTTTACCACTAAGGCCCGAGAAGTTAAGTGCTTCAAGTGTTTAGGATACAGACATATTCCTCCCAATGTCTAAACAAAGGCAAAGGATTAGATACTCAAGTAGAGAGTCAGAGTAACAAGAGCTCGGGAAGTGAGATGAAAGAGGTAAATATCTATCTAGATGTGGATAGACTCTGAGCCATGATAAGTTGACCTGAAGGATGATCCAGGTTAGAGGGAAAACTTGTTATAGATTCGATGTTTGGTGAATAAGAAGACCTGTTCCCTAGTTGTTGAAGGAGGTAGTTGTATCAACATTGTTTTAGCCAAGTTGATTACAAGGATGAAATTGCCGACCTACCTACATCCTATACCTTATGGACTAAAGTGATTTAATGATAAGAGCATCGTCTATGTGCATAAGCAAGCTCGGATAGCATTCAAAGTAAGATAGTATCAAGATGAGCTTGACTTCGACATAATGCCCAATAATACAACAAATTTAATTCTTAGTTGACCTTAAGAGTACAATAAGAGAGTGATCTATGATGGCTTCTTCAACACTTACATAGTTTGGAAGGATAGGTAGAGTTATTGCTTGACATAGCTTGGAAGGATAGGTAAAGCTATTGCTTGACCCTTATGAGTGTTGATAAGATTCAAAGCAACCCAGTACCCATGGTAAAAGGAAAGGAAAAGGGGAGCTTGTTCATGACCCAAGCTTGTAGTCATCACTTAAAGTTGAGGACAACTTCTTTTCAACCCTGTGATGATAATAGGAATCGACCTATGACCATCTCTAAGCCACACCCAACCTGTTCCTAGTCGAGGCCGACCTAATACTAGATGGCCAAGAAAGGAAAGAAGGACAGCTTGACAATAGCTCCATTGGTTATCGATAAGACCAGGGCCTAAATAGCCGAGGCCCAAAGTCCATAGACTAGCTCGGTACGGTATGAGGAATCTAGTGCCAAGCAATCTACGAGTTCAGCAGCTATGGGTCAACCTCAATAGGAGCTTAACCAATTATAATAAGACTTCGAGGAATCCAACTCTAGCTTAAACTGCCAACTGTTAACCTAATCTTGCTTAGACCCAATCTATTCTAGGATAGCTCGGATACCTAGTATGTTTACTTTCCCATTAAATGCACTATTTTATACACTTGAAAACATTTTCTTTACTTTTGAGTTGTAAGCCTAATCTTTAGGGTCTAAGGTGTTGTATATTATTTTCAATTTTTCCATTAAGGTTTTAAGACTTATTATAAATAGCAACATTTGTAATTAATAAGGGGTTAGTTGAACATTTTTGAAGTAAGAATATACTTAATATCTTTAAGAGCTATTCAAGCTTCTGCCTCGAATTATTGAGTGCTGTTTTACTCTTTAATTTTTCTCATGTTCTTATCAATCTTCTTTTTGAGATTGTAGTGAACCCCTCATTTGAGTGAGTTAGTGAGTTGTATCTAACTCTTATTTGAAACTTAAGTGTTGATTTAGTGTTTATGAGTCGTATCAAATCATATTTCAAGCTTAAATTTGATTGTGTTTGTGTCTTGGTGCATAATATCAATCCACATTCACATTCAAACCTTTATTCCACTTGTTACTTCCTCATTCTCATTGAATGTCGAATTCCCACTTTCATGGTTCATGTCTGCTACATACTCTGAATCGTATCAAGATAGGTCCAAGTTTGTAGAAAACTTAAAGATAGAGGTGGAATTGTACGTGAAACAAGTAATCATCGATTCACCCCAAGGATATCACGTATCGAGGAACTATCGGGGACTCATGGCTTAACTTGATATAACGTATGAGCTGGTCCAATGAAGATACTTATCACCTTACCCTGCTTAGGGGTTAGGATAGGAGTGAAGTAGATAAGCAAACAGAGAGCAATGCTTACGAAAAGATAAGTATATCTAATATCAGGTTGTCTTGCGGCTACATTTATGATGGGTATTTATACCTAAAAAGTTAAGGCATCCTGTTTAAAATAGAAAAAAACTAAAAATAGTAATGTCCAAAATATGTATGATATAAGGAATGTTCGAAAGGTGTGAATAAAAATACAACAAAAATGAGCATCATATATAGAAGATTCTATCACAAGGGGTGCTCTGATACATAGCAGATGATCTGTAGTCATGCACATGGCAAAAATGGACAAATTGTACAGTTAGCTTGGGTGTTGTTGAGTAATGATACTAAGCTGAGCCAATAGTTTGACAGTGCCAAGTTGATTAGGTAACTCTTTCGAGGTGAAATCGGCTCTGACGTATTGGGTACAACTTGGATTCAAGTCGACTGAATAGTTGGTCAGATGGGTTGAACTATTGTCTGGATGTATCTCTAGTCGAAAATTGGAGACTATTGATAAGTACAAGAGGGTTTAGCTTGGCCAGGGCATTAGGTCGATAAACTAAAGTAGCTCGGATTCCTTAGTTGTAGGGCATAAAGAAAGGCCCGATCTAGCTATGCTCTTTACTTTTCGAACTTAGGCTCAAGTCAAGGGTCCGGTGATTTGATTCCTATCATCATGCCTATAAAACGATTATCTACATCAAAATTGAAACCTAAAAGAGAAAAGAACTTATGTTACAATTGTTGGTAGAAATTCCATAAAGGCCATCAATGTAATGCATAATTTTTTGTGCTATTATGGATAAACAAATTATAATAGTATTGACATCGATACGAAAAATGTTGACACTTGTTTGAAGACATAGGGGATAATTTAATTGCCATCAATTATCATACATCATCTGAATCTTTAGCTCCATGCATTATTATATTTTAGGGCACCATCAATAATCATTCATTGTCAATTTTAGTAGATTTTGGAAACACATAACTTTGTACGAAAACAAATGGTGCATCTAAGATTCATAATTTTACTTTTCCCCACTTTTCAAGCAATGATTGGTAATGGTAATCATTTGACATGTGAGTGATGGTGTTTAAATGTGATTATGCTCATTTAAGGTGTGGGAATTTATGAGAAGATTTATGTTCTACCTATTCAAGGGGTAAAAATTGTGTTAGATGAGAGATAAAAAAGACGCAAGGCCCTTTTTACTATTATAATGTCAAACTAAAATGGCAATAATTACTAGAGATTAGGAACATATACACTGTATATACAATCATTTGGACCTTGGTTCTACAAAAGTAAGTTAGAAATATGGTAAACCTTCGAATCTAGAAATTCAATCTAGAAAACCCATTCAAACCAATTTACACGAAGGATTGTCTTTGATAAAATATGTCATTTCTTGCTACAAAAGAGCCATACATGCACCTTGAAATCAGATGGTGTTTTTCATAGTATTCTAAGGGTTTGGTTTACCTTTGGACATGCTTCTTTTGCTTAGATGGTGTCTCAAGATCACCTTCATGAAAAACTTATGTTCCATAAGGAGTTTCACCTATAAAAATGCTCTTTAATGGAACTTTAGCTTTGGGTGATATCACTATTGACTATAGCAAATTAACAATGCATTTCATGAAAAATGGTTACATGGTGACAATACTTAAAGATAACATAGATATGACCAATTGGATTTCTCATCACCAGCTTCATTTTCTTATTTAGACTAATGTAGTAGCATCATTTTTCACTTAGTAGCTCAGGAGGTTGGGTTTAACACATTTAGTTGAGATTATTGTAAATAATACTGCGGTTACACAAATATTGGGTATATAATCTCATATGTTTGAGGTACCTTCATTGTTGCCACCACCTATGGACATTTAACATGGAATTTATCTAAATAGTAGACTTCTTGATACACTCTAGACCCAATGGCTAAATCTAAAAATGAGCACTGTTACACAGTGATGTAAAGATCGTATCTTTTCGGATATAAAGAAAAGAAAGATCCTTTTATGATTTTTAGATTTTTATGTAACAAAAAACAAGGAAAAAATATATAGACAATTTCAATTAATGATTCAATCAATAATTGAAGTGGTTTGTATTGAATTTTATTTCAGTAAGCTTGTGAGAATTCAAATGTGCAAAATACAATTAGACTAGCCAATATGACTCATAGAAAAATCTAAGTATAAAATCATGAGGAGAATTCAAGAGAAATATATCTCATTGAATCTATGCATAAATATAAATAAAAGGTTTTACAAACCTAAAGGAAGAGTAATACTGATGAACTGAACCAGAACCTCCCTTTTGTTATAATGAAGAATAAGACTTTGATATACTAATATAATAAAATTTAACTATTGCCAATATTATAAATAAAAAAATCTTAATAAAAATAAATAAATAAATCATGAAATAATATCAATGGTTGAAGGCTTGTATACAAGCAATGTATATGATAATCTACACATATCTGATAGTTGTGTATCTTGCTGGTGTCTCCTCTTCCCATGAACATGGCCGTACAGCTTATTTTGTCACCACATACATCTATAAGCCTAAGGACCTTGCTTATGTTCAAGTCATGATAGGAATTAAGTTTTAAGAACCATTTCTCACAATCGAGCTAAAGGCTTAGAAAGTCTTACCTTATGTATTCAAGCTCGTATACTAGTCTGGGATAAGGATTCCTCCTTAGTTTGAGGCTAAAGTCATCACCTTTGAGCTGAGCACTAGATGATTATCTAATTAAGGATGGCCCTCAACTTGTCCCTAACCCTTATGAACCCTTCATAGCTAGCATCTAAGTAAGGCCGAGCCCAACTTCCTAAGTTCGACCTTCAGATCAAGTTAGCTGAATTGGTTTGCACTTTGTTCTCATCCATTCTGAGTTGGCAAGGAGGCTATAAGCCTGTTTGAAGACTTAT
The DNA here is from genome assembly GCA_024138015.1 of Lumnitzera littorea. Taxonomy (NCBI): domain Eukaryota; kingdom Viridiplantae; phylum Streptophyta; class Magnoliopsida; order Myrtales; family Combretaceae; genus Lumnitzera; species Lumnitzera littorea. The sequence goes on from JAMXBB010000012.1 coordinate 24,899,284, forward strand.
CATCAAATTTTACTCGAAACAATTCAGAATATTCTTCCTTTCTACTTTTATTAGAGTTTCCCATTAGAAGCCGAAATGTGTCCTACTATGTAAGCTCCCGGGATGATTCTCTAACATTAATTTTTTTGTCTTTTATCCATTTTGCCCCTTTTAGTATATACCAAGATATGCCTTTTTGTCTAGTGTAAAATTTTACCCTTTTGTAATTTCCTTTATGTGTACAAACTTATAAGGCTGGGCATATAAGGCCTCATTTTAAAATGGTCAAATCATCAATCTTCCTTTAGTGAAAATAGATATTTCCTTTCTTGTAAGTATGTTGTCTTGAATCTCTTGACTTTTATCTAATAGTGGTGAATGATTGATTTATTCACTTGTGTATAATACCAAGTGAGCATTAGGTTGCATAGTATCGGGTGGTGTATCATATCCACTTAACTAGCTTGTGGATTCCTTCTAAACCCATTTGATTGCATCTCCATTGTTTTGTCTTGCAACACCTTCATACAACTTAACCCCCAGGCATATCAGGTCATGTACTTCTCAAAATGCCCAATTTCTTGCTATTTTTTTTTTTCTAAAATGTGACCAATTCCTTAGAGCTTGTTTATATGGACAAATTTCCTCATTGTTCCTTCCTTCTTAGGGAAGATTCAACATAAATCTTGGATTGCAATTAATAAGAATTGAACCATCAAACCCTTAACTTAAGCTTGAGCTCGAGCTTAAGGTATTGAGAACTTAGTGAGGCGTATTCTCCTTTACCAACCTACGTAAGAAGAGTTCGAGCTGCTCCAATCCACTATCCTATTGCTATTTCTAAGCTGAACCCTTCCATGACTAACAATCATCTCAAATGTTGACTTGAGGTGCGCTCAACTGACTGCTCGGCTTACTTGCCCACCAGCTTGACCAACCTGTCTTTGAGCTGTCTAAAGCATATCCGAGTTGAATTTACCTCAGAAGGGCTTATGGTTTAGCTTAGCGTTAGCCAACTTGACTATACTCCTTTGTTTGTTTTTACCAAAAGCCTACCACTAGTTGCCAACCATGTATCTAAGCAACTACATGATAGAATCTACTATACAAGTTAAATTTTTTCTTAATTTCTCATTTACGCCCTTCTACATTCTTTATACTTTGCTTATTTTGGATATTACCTTTTTTGTCTTTTCCATATTTAGAAGGTTGCTTTAGATTTTTGAGTATAAATACCTTGTAATATGTAGTTACAAGAATCATCTTAACAATTATTGAATGTATTAAGTTTATGTTGTAAGTATCCTCTTGCTTACTTAACTCACTATCATCCTAACCCTTAAGTAAGGACAGGTGGCAAGTACCCTCAACTCATGCATTGTATCAGGTTGAATCATGAGTCCTCGGTGGTTTCTTGGTGTGTCATATTGTAGGAACTAATCATAGGTTTTGCTTGATTACGTGCATTCCATCCTCATTTTTCGAGCTTTGTGTGAGTTCAAACCTATTCCTCTATATACAACCAACTTTGTCTTTCATTAGTGCAACGTATCAGTAATCTTCCCAAATTGAACATTAACTTGTAAAAACTAAGGAGAAATAAAATAGAATAGCTATAATAAAGTGGAATTTCCCTCACCTATATGTACTCTTTCCATTTGTCATGAGTCTTATCTACTAACCTTTGTAATTTTAGAGAATCTTCTATCAGCTTTAGCAAGATATCACAATATGGCCTATTTATAACATGCAACAATTGATTTTGTATATAAGTGATTGATGGGAAATCAATAACATAAAACTTCTAATGTAGATTCATATTCACACCTTCCACTAACGTTACACGCTCTTCTTTAATATCTCGAGCACAAACTTCATTAGTTTCACATATGGACTCCTTATTGACTTATTGGGTGTATAATATGCTAATAGCCAAGCACACCTAGTTAAATTATAGTATAGATAAAACGGATTATGAGTTTGAGTATCGATTCCATGAAGAAGCATATATAGGAGTGTATCTAATTATTTTTAATAGTTATACCCTAGGATTATTCAATTACCTAACTTATATGATAAAGGATTTAATGAAATAAATTAAGAGTAGAAGTTGAAGATCATAATGATAGCATAAAATAGATAATTAAAGATAAAAATAAGAAAAATGAATAAAACAACCAACTAAGAATGAAAAAACAAAGTAATTAAATTAATAAAAAGATAACATATTTCTTAGTAAATCTATTATGTTGTTTACTACCTAATCTTAAGTAATTTATTCAATCTCAATTGCTATATTAAACAGTAGATATTCCTGTTACTAACTAACCTAACTCACATCTCTAATTAATTCCTAATCCTAAAACCCTTTCTACCTAAATGCTTCTGAATAGATCGCATGATTCTTGAATCCCATTATTAGGTTGCCTTAATAAAAAAAAAAAAAAAAAACAACTATTAAACGTTTTAGGTAGCCAATTTTGCCTAGTTATATCAATTAGTCATATTGCAAGCTTGCACGAACTCTACAATAGACTTTAACAATAACTCAATCATTGATATACTAAATTGAAGTAGATAATATAAACAACAATTGGATCACAATATATAAAAACATAGATTGAATTTCATTAATAAAAATCACCCTAGAATATAAGTTTCAGCAATAATTTACTAAGCAATCAAAATAAAGACATGACAATAATAGAAAAAAAAGAAGAAGAAGAAGAAGAAGAAGAAGAAGAGAGGAGCCCCCTTTTCAATTCTACATCCTATTAGTTTGTGTTCAAGGGGCTCTCTCCATAACTCTAAGTCTAAATATCTATTTACAAAAAGTGAACCTAGAATAATAAAGAAAACCTAATAAAAACAGAATATTTAAAAATCATTGCAAGTCTATTGTTAAGGTGCATAGTCAAGAAGCTTAAGCATGTACTCACACTTTGTCCGAAATCTCGAAATTTCAATGGAGGTAAATAACTAGGGGATCATGGATAAGGATCACAATCGTAGTCCTTAACCATGATCTTTACTAGACTTCTTTTCTCACTCAAAATTCGTTGACTTCACTCCTTGATTAATGCTTTTGTCTATATTAACTCCAAAAATTTATAAAAACCTTCAAAGCTCCATAAAAAGCTCTTGAAGTTTTTGAAAATGAAATTTAAACTAATTTATCCCAAAATAGCATAAAACTAACTAATTAATATTCAAAATATCACAAAATAACTATAGAAAATATAAATTAAATTCACGTTATCATTAACCTTCTCTGACCTCTCTTCTTCAATTCCTACTTCTTTCATACAGTTATGCTCTTTGATAACTTCTTGTAGAGACTTTATAACTTTAGGCTCTTGCTTAATCTCATGATCATGTTAAGGCTTTAGAGCTGTTGACTCTAAGTTATCATTCCCTATGCGGATTTGTTTCTCATCTCTCTAAACATGTACTTCCCTTTGAACTATTTCTAAGCTCTTTTAAATCCCTTATGGAATCATTGGTAGTAGCTTAAATACAAATTCCTTAGTGAAACAATGTTCTTCAATGAGTCACATACCACATCACCATAAGATTGCCATGAGGTTCCTAGAAATATAAAACAATCATCTATGTAAGTGACATCAAATAAAATCTCATCTTAGTACCTATCACTAATTGAAAAGGCAATCATTGTTTATCTTTTAACTCGAGTTACTTCATTGTAATAAAGATAATCATAAGGACAATAATGTTCTTTTAGCTTCTATTCCCAGTTTATCAACCAATACTTCAGTAACATGATTAGCAAGGCAATTTGCTTATATGAATTAATAAATCCTTATTGAATTTAACTATTGGTATAAAATATCCTGATCACCTTAATATAAAATTCTCAATTACCCAATAAAACTAACCTCTAGCTCTATAAAATTCTCACCAATTCTAAAAATTTCAAAAGTCATATTGAGAGATTTGAAAACTACCACAATAAAGCACAAGAACCTAGCCTCTAATACCAAAAATAATTATATACACTAGACCAAATTGCTAAATCTAGAAATGGTTCAATATCGCGCAACAATATAAAGATCATATTTTTGGGATTTTACAAATGTAATAAAGAGAAAAAATATATATATCTTTTAAAGATTTTTAGATTTTTATGTGATGAAACACAAATAATGATAAAAAAAAAAAAAGACATGGAAAATTATCTATTAACAATTCAATTGATAATTGAATTCATTTATATTGAATTCTATTTCAACAAAATTACAAGAATAGAAATCATTACAACATAATCAGATTGGCCGATATGACTCACAAGACAATCTAATGGGGCCAATCTAAATATAAAAGTATGAAGAGAATTCAAGAGAAATCCATCTCTTTGAATATATGCAAAAAGATAAACAAATTTACAAACCCAAAGGAAGAGTAACATTGATAAGTTGAACCTAAACCTCCCTCTCGTTACAATGAAGAGTCAGACATTAATATACTAATACAATAAAAGGCTAACTAATGGCAATATTGTAAATAAACAACTCTTAGTAAAAATAAATAAATAACTTGTAAAATAATCTATTAGTAGCTAAAGGCATCTACATGATCACGTATATGTGTCCTATAGCTATGTATCTTGCTAGTTTGTACTCTTCTAGAAGAGCATGGTTGTATAGCTCATGTTGTGGCTACAAACACCTATACACCTAGAGAACACACCCTTATCTAAGTTGCATACTTCTCAAAATGTCCAATTTCTTGTAATTCTTCTACTATAATTGATTTATTCCTTAGAGCTTGCTTACACGATGACCTTGTCACTTCTCCTATTAACCTTACTAATATACTCCCTTACAAAAAGGCGAGGTTAAGAAACAAGTGGGAATCATACAGCATAGTCAAGTCATAATGAAAGTTGAGTTTCCTATTCTCACTATAAATGAATTATTGGATGAACTTTCTCAACTGGACTTATGATCTAGATATCACAAGGTTTATGGCTTTTCATACTCATAAAGCTCACTATGAATTTTTGGTTTATGCCTTCTGGGTTTAGCATATACTAACAACCTTCTAAGCCATCATGAATTGATTATTTCAACCATTTCTTTAGAAGTTTGTCATTGTATTTTTCTATGACATACTTGTATTTAATAAATCAACGGCTTTACTTGTTGAGCATTTACCAATAGTATTATGATTATTATTAGGCAACACTTTCATCCTAAAAGAAAATAAATGCTCATTTAGAAAGGAATCTGCTAACATAATGTCACACTTAACGGTGTCCAACTTGATCCCTCTAAGCCAACAATAGTTCAACAATGGCTTTTTCTACCATCTCTTAAGCAATTATGGGTATTTTTGGGATTTTCAAGCTACTATTGACAATTTTGTTAAAGGACATGCCTTAGTAACTATGCCTTTAACAAATATGTTTTAAAAAGAGAAGTTCTTTTAGACTAATTAATCAATTAGAGCTTTTAAACAATTGAAGCAACCTCTTATAATTGCACCTATTTTGAAATTACTCAATTTTTCTTAACAGATTATAATGAAGCTGTCTATAGAACCATAATATAAATTAATCACATTTTCCAGTTCAATTTGAGCCTCAGTTCAATTTGGTTTGATGAATAGCCTTACTAACTAATATTTTAATAATTTATAGCTAGCATTGTAAAGCACCTAAATTGTTTATTTTATGTTTACCACCTACCTTTGATAATAAGAAATAATGCTTGGTATTTGGTTTTTGGCGACGAAAATAAAACCTTTTCTAATCTTGAGTTAGAATTATGGGGTGCAACTATGGCCTTGTATGGTAGATAAAACTAAAACATTTATTTCTTATCCTTGTCATTACCTACTTGTCTAATCTATGCAAGGATAGATCTAAGGGGGCCCCGGCTCCTCCTACGCTCAGAAATTAGTTAATTTTTCAAATTAAAAAAGAATAAAATATAAATTAAATATATATTATAAAGAGCTATATGTAACTTAAGATAAAATGTGACTTAGTTGTCACTTTTTTTTAAAGATCTGTTAATTACTTGAATGACATTTCATTTTTTTCATTTATTAGACTTGTTTCTTTTTTATAGTGACCAACAACATTAATTTCATTAATTGTAAATCATATTAAATTATATAAATTCTCCTAAATTATTATTTTTCATTAGTAACATATCATAAATAATAATTACATTACTTCTATTATATATATACTGATCGTATCACATAAACTATTGATAACCAATACCAATTATATGACTTAGTTAAGTAAAATTATTATTATTATTATTATTAATGTTATGAAAACAAATGTAGATTATTAAATAATTAATTGCTTAACAATTTATATTCAAAATGGTATTCTTTTTTTTTTTGTATTATTAATAAAACAATCATACAAAGTTATCATGAAAAAAATTTATATATATAATAATTATATCTATATCAACTTTTTGTTTTTGCTTTTTTTTTTTTTTTGTAATTTTCTATTTAAGTAATTTTGATGATCTATTTTTATTAAAAATAAAACTTACATAAGTTTTTTTTAATGTTAATGTATTTTTTTTATAAATTAATAGTTCAATTTTATTTAATATGTATCCATAATAAACAAGTAAAAAGCTTATTTTTAACTACTTATAAAGTATATCAATAAACCTTAATCCCATTACACATCAAATCATTAATAAAATCCTTTTATATAATAAAATGTAATATAATTATAATAATTTTAATATTGACTTACACAAGATATGTCTGCCCTTCCAATTATATGATTCTAGCTCATTCTTGATTCTTTGCCACATCCAACTCTATTAGGTCATTCATTCAATGGATTTAACATGGTCCTTACAAACAAGATAGGCAATCTTGTGAAACATAGGCTTCAAGGGATTCATACCAAATAGATCCTTTCAAATAGATACGACGATTGTTGGAAGTACAAGTAATATGCTTATAATATAGCATAAATAGCAATCCGATTTACTATAATATGATATATAGGTATGCATAATGACCGATGAAATAAAAAAAAAAAAAACAAATAATGTTACAATCATTATATAAAATTTTTAACTTTTTATTAATTATCTACTTAAAGTTTGAAGTGGTGGTGGGATTAGCAGAAACAAGTAGATTTTATTTTATTTCATGTCATTTAGATTTGATCTGATTTTGTTATATTTAAATGTGATATCTTATTTATAGGATTTCATACATTAATATTTTATTTATGGGATATCAAGTCTATTAATTAGTTGCCTTGTTGTTATATTGTTTATGAAAGTATTAATATATCAACCGTTAGATTGAATTATAATGTAGGATTCATATCTAACTTACTATTTTATAAATAGTAGTATCTCTTGTTGGGGTTTTGAATATGAATGAGACATCGAATGCAATTGTTTTATAAGAGATTGGTGTTACACTTCTTCCTCTTTAATTAAATGATTTCGTAATATATCATGGTGTGAATTGAAGCCTTACAAATCATTAGTAGCGTGAATTAGATATATGTTTTCAAGTTCATTGTTTCTTTCTATAAATAAGAAGCAACATATTTTGTTTACTTCGTAGAAATTTATAAGGATTCTTAGTATATTTATTATTTAGATTTTTTAATTTATTTTTGAGTCTTCCATAATTTTCCATTCTTTACAAATTTCCCTTCTTTTGTCCTACATAAATTTGCCAAAATTCATACCATATAGAACTTTTATTTGTAAAATTTACTAACTTACTTCTAATTTTCTATACTTATACTTCTTGTCCAACCAAAATTCGCTACAATTATTATTTTCAAAATGATGGTACTAGTAAATTAGTTAAACAAAAGTTCGATTGGGTTTAATGAGATTTTATCAACTTTAAATTTCAGGTATAAAATTTGATAAATAAAAGTTTAATTAATTATGATATTTAATAATTTTAAATTTTCATATTGCTTTTCATGTCAGGAAAAAGAAAAAAGAGAAAAAGAGAGAGAGAGAGAGAGAAATCTTCCTGGGAGAATATTCGAAAGATGGGTGGATCAAAGTTAGGCTGACGGTGGCTTGGGTTATTCAAATTCTGTCATTGTGTCAGTACCTTGTGAAAGGATGAACAACTACTCGGAACCTTTGCTAGAGTCAATGTTCAATTTGGGACAACGAACTTTAGACGACAGCCTTATCGTGTCTTCTTTGGCGCTCTTCGTCCCTTTAATGCTACATAACAATTGACCTTGAATAATATATCCTTTATATAATTTATAATAACGAAGAATGTGAAGAGTCTCAAGTCTACTTTTTGCTATGGAACACATTCTAGATCTTTAACCGTACTGCCATGCCAAATGCAGGTCATCCTTGTGAAGCTGAAGTCATATCATTTAAGTAAAGTTTCTCAAAACCATTTAATTATATTGATTCGAAAGAGCAAACCGAAAAATCTTAATAAAATCATAATCTTTTTCTTAATACGGCAATTAAAAGTAACTCTTAATTTTTTCTGAATTTGATAAATAATATAAATACCAAGGACACATATTTCCTTGTTTGATGAGTTATTCAATCGTCAGCAGCTTTATCTAGTTGTGCTTAACTAAGCTGGAATGGGTTGATTTAAAACAAGGCAAAAGTGCTTCAAAATCCCAAGAATAACAGGCTGCGTTTTCCAAGACGTGAACACATTAGCTTTGAAAATGTTTTCGGATCAAATCGTTCAATATGGTTCCCCGTAAAAAAAAAAAAGAAGTGGAACTGTGTGAATTATGGCATGGTACTTTAATTATTTATTCATGTTGTAACAGCTCAAATGATGATCATAATTATCACGAGATGCCATTAACATGTATGTATTTGCCATTTTTATCAATGAGTTCCTTAAAGATTTTTTTTGTACTTAAAGTTTTATTATGTTAACAAACACTTCAATTTATCAATTTTCTTTAAGGAAGCTCCTTAATAATTTTATAAGCTTTTTTGCGAGTTCCATGTTTTTATCAATGTAGAGACTTTAAGAATTTAAAAAAAAAAAAAAAAAACAACAACAACACAATAAGTCAAGTATCGGTGCATTGTTTAACATAGGAAATTGAGTTGAGTTAAGGGTTTTTTTTTTTTTTAATGAGATCATGTTCACTGCAGGTTTCTTGGCACATCATTCAATAAGTCAGGGACGGAAGGTGAGTTGCTTTAGCAATGCTTAACAATGACGTGGAGTTTCTTGCGCTTTTACAGTTCCTTTGCAATTTTTTTCTTTTTTTAAATTTTTGATGTGTTGAAATGTTATTATCAGGTACTAAAGAAAACTTTTAAGAACTGTTAAGGAATTTTTACCAAGAAACCTAAAGCAAGATAAAAAAAACCTCAAAAGAAAAAATTTCTTAGAATATTAAGTGGCGATAAAAGAACGTAAATAGGTTACTTAGAATATACACGGGTTTGTTAGCGTTAGCTGCTATTGTCCCGATGAATTATGGTAAAGTTGCTCAAAGAAAGCCGAATGTTAAACAGTCCTTTGCAGTACCAATCACCGTCATGGATACTTTTCCAACAAAAACAGAAAGAAGATAACAAACTTGTCCCTGCAGCGAATCAAACGCGGAGACACCAGACCATGTGCTCGCCACTCTTCCAAGTTCTACCAATACCATATCATGCTTCGGCTGACTTTTACCGATTTCCATGACCCACACGCAATCAAGCGTACGGATTCGGATTCGGTTCCTGTGTAGTCGGTGTGAGACTCGCCACGGGCCAGAAAAGAGTGACCCAGTATGCAGCCGGCCCAGATTCCAGACTACAACCAAAATAAGTTTCATAATTTCGGCTGAAGCCATTATATATATAGTTAATGGTATTAATACTATTTTTCTTAAAATCATATTTTTATTTTCAGATTATAGTATGTAATGTAATCGGTTAAAAAAGAAAATGGATTTCCACATTTTGTGCAACAAGTTGCTTCTAGCAAAGCAATTCCGAAATCATAAAAAGTAGCTTAATATGGATTCCAATCCAATTCGTTAATCATGCAATATTCCATTTGGCGTACAGATGTTGTTATGATAGTTCAATATAATTGGTTCCGGAGTCGTGATTCATCCAAACTAATCATCTCTTCGTCGTTTGCCCTTATTTTAACTTCTAACTTTCTAAAAATTTTATCATTTGAATTCACTGTTACAATTGTTAAAAAAATGGAAAATAATCGTCAGCGTCCTATTTGTGAATGTTCAAAAGAATGAGACTTTTATCTTTTTCTTGCGCTTTTGCTTCTGGAGGTTTGTAATCAATATTTAGAAGATTGGAAGTCTGCCTTTTAACCTTTAATAAGTGTTTCAAAATTAATTGCAGGGAAAATTGTAAATAATCCTTATAAATTTTAACTTAGGTGTAAATTAACCGCTTAAACTCTTAAAGTGAGATTTGAGACCCTCTAACCTTTAATAAATTGACAACTCAAATGACATTTTCTTTTTTGGTTAGAAATAGTCACACTATTATCAAATTTTAAGAGGTTTTTAAGCATATTTTAATGAGTTTAAAAGGAGTTTATATACAAAAATTAAACTTTACGAGGGTTATTTTCAATTTATGAGGATTACTTGCTATTTATAAAAATTTAAAAGGTTTAAAAACATACTTTAAAAGAGTAAGTAGTTAATTCGTATATAAATCAAAATTTGGGAGGATCATTTGTATTTTTCCCTTAATTATAATTATATAATGCAATATATTAATGAAAGTAATAAACTAACAAGCTTCCAAGCTACAGGCCGCTTGCCGTACCCGAGAAACTCTCATATTAAATAAAAAATAAGCAGTAGTGATATACTTATTTTTTCAAATTCAAATCCAAGGAATTGGAATTTCAAATATATCCTTCGATATCGTCTCCCTACGAAAACCATTGTATCCCTCTCTCTGCTTACTAGATTTCCTGACAGTAGGTGGAATCGTCCAAGTATTCACATCACATTAGCTATGGGGCATATAGGATTATATAACAACCGAATTTGGTTTTAATAGCATTAAGTATGAAATCGAGATTAAGTTGAGAAATTATAGTTCAAGCTCAACATTTTTTATTTCAACCTTAGAGTGAAGTATTGCTAAAAGAATTTCGAGTTTGGCTTAACTAAATTCACTTAAGCATTATTTTATTTTATTTTATTTTTTTTAAATGAGTATATATTTCACATTGAATTTACATTCACAACACATAATATATACTTAACTCAATGTTATCAAACTAAACCACAAGGTAGACTTAGGAATGAAAATGGATTAAGGGTCCAGAGGGAAGGTTGAACTAAGATCGAATTGGGTGAATAAAAATATTAAAATATGATTTATATTTATTTATAGAGTAATCAAATTATTTATATTCTTAAGATTTGAAAATTAGAATTTTTTTTATAATTTACTTCTTCTTTTGGATTTGGATTTATTTTTTAAGTGAATCAGTGCATTTTCTTAAAAAATAAAAAGAAAAAATAGTATATTCTAACCTAGAAAACCTAACTTGATTCCATATGAATCAAGTTGAGCTAGACAAATTAGTTGGGACTTTTTAGGTTGCTATCAATGACTACCAATGGGGTGATTTTGATCAATTTTATGGTTAGATCAGATTGAACCAGATTAAATTAGCTAGGTTATTACGAGTTTAGCACACTAGTCAAACTTAATTTGAGCTTAATTAGGAGAAAAGATTCATTAAATAGTACTATCACACACTACGTATTATATATACATGGTATGTGAACATCAATAAAATGTTGATACGAATAATAGTGAAAGGGAAAGCATCTAAATCAATTATTACGCATAACTTAAATATATCATATATGTTAAGTTTTATTAATATTTACATACTATGGATTCATAACACGTGACTATACAACCTTTTGAATCATTTTATATCAATTAGGTTCATAAGCCCGTCGTCTCACTAAGTTGACAATAAAGTTCAGCTCAATAAACAATGACAATAGCTCATCCTTGAACTTACTCCACCATCAAATCAATCTCAAGCAAATGGTGACTTAACTCGAAACTTATAAATTTTGAGAAGAAAATTTCTGTGTGATCTTGTTCATATCACAGGCCAAAGAGAGCCAATATATATACAATATAAACACACTAACCAAACTTCTAAACATAGAAAACAAATATCCTAAATATACTCTTTACACAATTGACAAATATTTACAGATCCTAAAATATTCTAATACCTTCTAAACATAGAAAACAAATATCCTAAATATACTCTTTACATAATTGACAGATATTTACAGATCCTAAAATATTCTAATACCCCCCCTCAAGTTGGTGCGTGAAGATTACAAACCCCCAACTTGCGTAGAAGATACCCAAACTACTGTGTCCCCAATGCCTTAGTAAAAATATCAGCGAGTTGCTCAGAGCTACGTACATAAGCAGTTTGAACATGTCCATGTTGAATCTCATCACGAATAAAATGACAATCAATTTCAATGTGCTTTGTTCGCTCATGAAATATGGGATTTGCACTAATGTATAAAGTTGCTTGACTATCACAATACAACAGCATAGGAAGAGAGTGTACAACACTGAGAGACAGTAAAAGACCCTTTAACCATTTCAGTTCACACACAGTGGTAGCCATGGAACAATATTCTACTTCAACAGAGGATCTCGACACTGTATGTTGCTTTTTAGTCTTCCAAGAAATGGGAGAAGTCCCTAACATAACAAAATATCCAGTAAGAGATCGTCAAGTTAAAGGACAACTCCCTTAATCAGAATCACAATAAGCATACAACCAAAGATTACTATCAGCTCGTAAAAGTATTCCTTGTCCAGGACTGCCCTTCAAATAACGAACCACGCGCAAAGCTGCTTCCCAATGAGCTTCCCTTGGTTGATGCATAAATTGTGCCAAAATATGAACATTGTAGGACAACTCAGGTCGAATAAGAGTCAAATAAATCAGTCTTCCTACCAATCTCTGATACTTCTCTAAATCTGCCAACAATGCATTTTCTACTAAGGCTAAATGATGATTTTGTTCAATGGGAAAACCAAATGGTTTAGCACCCAATAATCCAGCTTCACTGATAATATCCAAAGCATATTTGCGCTAACAAAGAAAAATTCCTTCTTGATTCCGAGCCATCTCTACACCTAAAAAATACTTCAATGTTCCCAAATCTTTCATGTAGAAACAGTGGCATAAATAATCTTTAAACTTCTGAATGGCAACTCCATTATTCCTCGCAATAACAAGATCATTGACATACACCAATATACTCAAATGTATCGTGTCTTGATTTAAAGTAAACAATGAATAATCAGATTGAGATTAAAGAAATCTATACCGCTTTAATGCAGTTGTCAATTTGGAAAACCAACATCGGGGGGCCTGTCGTAACCCATAAAGTGATTTACGTAATGGATAAACTTTGCTAGGCTGTTGAGTAGAGAACCTAGGTGGCATCTTCATATACACCTCTTCTTCTAAATCTCCATACAAGAATACATTATGAACATCCATTTGATGGAGTTCTCATCCCTTTGTTGCTGCCACCGAAAGAAAAGTACGTACAGTAACCATTTTTGCAACAAGAGCGAAGGTCTCATTGTAGTCAATTCCTTCAATCTGATTATTGCCAAGAATCACCAATCGAGCTTTATAATGTTTAACCGAATCATCTGAGTTATATTTGATCTTATAAACCCATTTACTACCTATAGCTTGCTTTCCCTGTGGCAAATCTTCCATAGTCCATATCCCATTAGCCTCAAGTGCCTCAAATGCCTTAATTTCTTTCATCATGGCTTCTTTCCATTAAATGTCTTTGATAGCCTGAATATAAGAAACAGGCTCTTTTTCGGCTGTCATAGCTATTAAGAAAGAACAATGTTGTGGAGAAAATTTGTTACAATTTACATAATGTGCTATATGATAGGAGGTACCTGTGGACGGAATCAAATTGGAAGAACATGCAGAAGGACTTATTTGTTGTGCAGTATATGTCACAAAATCTCGCAGCCGAGTAGAAGCTTCTAATTCTATGACCCCGTCCAAGTTGTTCTGGAACAGATTCACCCAAGATTTGAATGACACTCTCCCCCTCTGTCGTTATTATCACTTTAAGTCACAGTTGGATTCTCAGGTACCTCACTTTCGTCTTCCTCATTCAATTCACCATTAAAATGATTGGTGATATCGAAAGAAGCACCTTGTACAAGATCTGGTTGCACACCTTCCTTATCAGCATATGGAAATTCAGATTCAGAGAACACAACATCTTTGGATACAAAATATTTTCTCGTATCAAGATTATAAACTTTCCACCATTTTTTTCTGAAAGGATATCCTACAAATAAACAACGTTGACTCTTGCTAGCAAACTTGTCTTTTTCCTTATTTAGTTTCTGAGCATAATACAGGCACCCAAAGGTTCAAATGTGATTATAACTAGAAGGTTTACCAAATAATATCTCATAAGGAGTCTTTCCTCTAAATAACTTAGAAGGAGTCCGATTGATCAAATATACAGCCGTCAGAATACATTCTCCCCAAAATTTGATGGGAAGATTGGCCTGAAATCTTAAAGCTCTAGCCACATTTAAAATATGACGATGTTTCCTTTCAACACGTCCATTCTGTTGAGGTGTTCCTACACATGAGGTCTGATGTAAAATTCCATTTTTAGAAAAATAGTTATGCAAGCAAGCAAATTCAGTCCCATTATCACTTCTAACTATCTTCACATCTTTTTGAAATTGTCTTTTAGTCATGGCAAAAAAATTACGCATCACAAGTTCCACTTCTGTTTTTTCAGTTAACAAATATATCCATACACCCCTAGAAAAATCATCAACAATAGTAAAGAAATACGAGGTCCTACAAGAAGCATTAACACAATAAGGTCCCCACAAATCACAATGAATTAATTCAAAAATTTCATTTGCTTTAGTGTCACTAGAAACAAAAACTTCTCTTGTTTGTTTAGCTCTCAAACAAATGTCACATGATTTATTCTTTACTGAACTATTACTAAATTCAACTTGAGGAAGAGATTCCACAATTTTTGCAGACGAATGCCCCATCCTCCTATGCCATAATTCAAAAGAATTTACATGGCTTGTCTTACATGCTTGGATTGATACGGCTAACTTCAAATAATAAAGTCCCTTGCACTGTTCACCCGCTCTAATCACCATCCTTGAGGTGCGGTCCTGTATAACACAAATTTTATCAATAAATTGGACATTACAAGTAGAGCCATCAAGCAATTGCGACACAGATATCAAATTACAATTCAAATTTGGAACATAGAGAACATTGTCTGGTTTGATATGTTTTCCCAAGCAAACTGATCCCTCCTTCAATGCCATCACCTGCTCTCCATTAGGTAATCCAATTGAACATGCCACAATTTCTTTCAAATTTGTTAAACATTCTAAAGTATCTATCATATGTTGTGAAGCACCGGAATCAATAATCCAATTCAGATTATCCTTACCATTCATCTTCTCACTAGTACCCGGTTTGCACGTGTTCAACAAATTGAGAAAGAATGACCATTGTTCTACTGTCAAGGTCACAAAAGCTGTATTTTCTTCCGTTGCTACCGTTGATGATGATGGCTGCCCAATTACATGGGCTGTATTCACCTTTAGCATATTACTTTGTCCACGCCCTGCACTCTGTTCCCCTCGTTCACGTCCAGCCCCTTTGAGTCGATCACCTCACCATTTCGGATATCCAATGAGCTGAAAACAAGTTTTAGACTTTGGGTCGGTCACCTCACCATTTCGGATATCCAATGAGCTGAAAACAAGTTTTAGAATCATGTCCCTCTCGTTTGCAGTGTGAACAAATGGTAAATCTGTCTTTCACTTCTGTTTTATACTTTCGCCCTCCTATATTGGTCTGCACTGCAAAACTCACAACTTCTCCATGCTCTTCCTTCCCTCGTGAGATGTTTCTAACACATTCTTCTTTGCATACCAACGAGTATGTCTTATTCAAGTTTGGCAATGGTTTTGTGCTCAAAATATTGGAACGAACTACTCCATATAATGCATCTTCCAACCCTATCAAAAACTGATGAAGCCTCTCTTCTTCTCGTTTCTTGTCAAGTTCAGCTACAATATTACAATTGCATCTTCCACAACGGCAGATGAGAATTTGCTCATAATTCACAAACTCTTCCCAGAGTTGTTTCAATTTCTCATAATAAGTCACAATCGACAGACTTCTCTGTTTACAGTTAGCAAGTTCTGCCTTGATCTGCTGAACACGAGGTTCATTAGCAATAGAGAATCGCTCTTTAATATCTTCCCATAAATCCTTTGCAATCTCCATATATGTTATGGTAGATCGCAGTGTTGTCTCGATTATGTTGAGCATCCATGAAACCAACATTGAATTCACAATCCACCAATCCTCTAATTGAGTGGAATCATCAGCAGGTTGGTTAATCGTTCCATCAATAAATCCGAATTTCTTCTTGGCCCTCAACGACATTCGCATTGCTCGAACCCATTCATCATGATTGTCTCTTTTTAATTGCACCTGAGTAATTATATTACCAAGATCATCACTCGAAGTCAACAGGTAAGGGGAAGCTAGTTTCTTTCCCTCGTTAGTCATAGCCTTTTTTTTTTTTTTAACCAAGCTTTGATACCATATAAATTTTGAGAAGAAAATTTATGTGTTATCTTGTTCATATCACAAGCTAAAGAGGGCCAATATATATACAACATAGACACACTAACCAAGCTTCTAAACATAGAAAACAAATATCCTAAATATACTCTTTACATAATTGACAGATATATACAGATCCTAAAATATTCTAATACCTTCTAAACATAGAAAACAAATATCCTAAATATACTCTTTACATAATTGACAGATATTTACAGATCCTAAAATATTCTAATAAAACTAAAGTGGTCGCAAGCATGCTCGATATATTTATATTACTAGGACAAGTTTCCAAAAGTCCTTAGAATTAAAAAAATAACTTCAATAAAAACATAAGACTTTCGATTGTATCAATCAAATTCTAAAATTTGCAAATCTATATCATAAAATTGTCACGTTTCACTAATCAATAGATTTTATTAGTTTTCATGTCATATGGCGCTAAGGTGGTTTTTTGAAATATATGAAACCAATAAACAAACAATAAATCCAGAATTTCTCTCTCTCTCTCTCTCTCTCTCTCTCTCATACAGACACATAAACCCTAGTTTACTTATCTCCTTTCTAAACTTTTTTCTTCTTTCACCATTCTAAATGTGCAGGTTCACCACTATTAATATCAATATCAATGATATGTCACTACTATTTTCAAATTTATTATTTTTCTAACATTCTCATCATCACGATCAATCAACATTACATTTCCACCATCAAGTTCACTTTCACAGATCCCATTAATTTGAACATTTTGGTGATTGGGCTAATATTACTTTATTAGTAGTTTTAATATAAATGATTTTTTTTATGTATTTGTTATATTTCTTTTTGTTACCATTATGTGGAGTTATATTATTCTAAATGAAAATAAATTCTCTAAAGTTTCTACTTTTTAAAGTTACAAAAATAATGGTTGGTCTTATCTAGATTTTTTAAACGTCCTATAACGTCATTGTGACGTCTTGATTTTTCAAAAATTTAAATAATAACAACCATTACTTTTATAACTTTAAAGAACTTTAGGAAATAAAAATTTTAAAAAATCCAAATTCATTACATTCGCCCCTTTGGCAAGTTTACTTCTTTTAGGAAAATCAATGTTATCCTCTATGTAAGAGTAGGATATTTTTACTCTAAAGAGATCTATTTATTTATTCAATTAGATTTTCATATTTTACTCTTTGTTAGTCTTTACTTATATTTATCGACTTGATTGATGTAATTTAATTCGGTCGATGAAATTCATCTTTATTACACAAAAGGAAAAACATATCAATAATAATGCCACTTATGCATAACTAAACTTTTAGTCTAAAATAAGAAAAAAGGAGGAAAACTTATATATATTTAAAAAAAAAAGAAATGTAAAAAAAAAATTAAAAAGGAAAGAAAAAACATAGCATAAAGATGGGGAATTTTGTCGGTCACCCCACTAATGTGTTAAATGACACTACCTTGAGATTAGAAAGTAAGTTAGACTAAGAGAAGGGTTGTTGGTATCAAAACTGGCTGCACATTTCTAAGTCACTCGACCAACGTTCATGGTAAGTAGCGATGCAACCCACTTGGTGGTGCTCATGATTCACCCTTAGATGTTAGGATTGGTCTTGGCTAAAACTTGAACAAAGAACATTTTACATTGCCAATTGAAATTGGGTGTATTATTATACAATCACAATATTTTACCTTTTTCTTTTCTCTTAAATGGTGTTAAAAAAAATGGTCGTGTGTAACTCATCACATGTATTTTTTTTTTTCCTTTCCTTTCCTTTCAACAATGTTAATGAATGGTAGTATATATCTCACCACATATGATGAGTTGTGAGCACCATCAGATGGGTAACTTTGCCATAGAAAATTATCGAAAAAAAAAAAATCACAATGAGAAAATAATTTATTAAGTATTATATATTACGTATTATATATATGGTGTGTAAATACTAATATTATTTTACCTTATATAGTGCATAGAAAATACATGTGATATTTTTTTTTTAAAATTACTAGTTATGCTATCATGAATATAAAAATTTTATTTGATACTAATATGCCATTTGTACATTACAATAATACCCAATAAATCCTTTTCCTTTGCAAGCCACCTTTATACTATGTTTGGAATAGACAAAAGGGGATAGAAGGAATGGGAGGGATGGAGTTAGGGTAGATTTAATTCCTTTTCTATTGTTTCATTAGAAGGAAAATATAGGATGGATTAGAATTAAGGTGGAAATGTTTTTATAGGCCCCATCCTAAGAAAATGTGTTCCCTCCTAAAGTGGGGAGAAAACTAGAGGAATTCAATTTTTCATTTTACCCTTAACAATTGTTTTTTTTTTTTTTTTGGGTCATCTACTATAAATTATGTATAGTCAATAGTTTAAACCTTAATTTAAATCTAAGTATTTTAGATGATACTATGAGTTGATAAAGCTAGATAAGATAAAATTTTTATAAAATTAATAAACCAAACATAGTATTAATAATAAAAACCCTAGAAATTAACCGAAACCTAAATTCCATATAAAAATCCTAAATTCGATGTACGCGTAAATACTCAAAATCAAACCCGAATTTAACTAAAACCCTAAAACTATAATTTTAAGCTTATAAAATGAATAAATATCACTTAATAGTGATATAATCATAGTCGATTATAATTATTGACTAAATCGCGTAATCGTATAAAATTTTTAATGAATACGTTAAAATAACTCATAATTATTATAAACGTAACGAGTACTAATTAAATTAATAAATTTTCATAAAATCCAAAAATTAATTTATAATTATTATTTTTATGTTTCAAAAAATTACATATATTTAATTTTATTTTTCCTTTTCTTCCCTTTTTATTTCTTTTTCTTTCTTTTTCCTCCTTCTTATTTTCCTTTCTCCTCCACATGATTTTCCAATTGCATATACAGTAGCCCATGTGTTTAATTGCAAATTACAAGTATCATATAATTAAAGGATAAAGAACAAATTAAATAAAGCAAGTGTCTTATCTAAATTAACGAGGAGATTTAAGTAGATTTTTTTTTTCACTTGCTTTTAATCCTAAATTGCTAGATTGTTCACACCTAGAAGCAACCAAAATCAAAAAAGCAAAAAGAGAAAGAAAAAGAAAACCAAAGCAAAACAAATAACACACACACAATTTACTAAATACTAAGAGAAGAAGAAGAAGAAGAAGAAAACTAAGGAAATTCAACCACTATAATAATAAAATATTTAGATAAGAATATTTATTTTATTTATATGTATGTATATCATATGGTATGCACATGTATATACCAAATATTTTGTTATATATTTAATTACATGTATATATATGTATGCATGAGTAGATAAATATATATGCGTATTATGTATTTCCTCCATTTATTTATATATGTATTAAGTATGTATCTTTATTTATGTAAATACATATATATTTAGGAGTGGGTATATACGGTATACGTATATAGATATAAATAGTACTATAGTATGTATATTTTTCTACACATATACTCTTATACATATGTATGTGTGTGTATTATATATGTATGTTTAATTAGTATTTTGTGTATGACATATAGTATATGTATGTATACTAAATATTTTCCTTATATACATGTATATATATTTAGTATTTTCCTTAATTAATTATGTATATATATGCATGGATATATAAAGGTATATATGTACATAATATTTATTTTAGTATGTAATATGTATATACATGTATGATACAATTCCGTATATATATGTGTACATATGTATATATATATCTATTTCGTATTTTCTATATATATATGTATGTGTGTGTATATGTGTATAATAATAAGTATACATATGTATATTTATACTTAGTATGTTTAATTTATAAAATTTATGTATATATATGTACTCATTAATTTTAATAAAGTATATACATGTATACGTATAATATATGTACATATGCTTAATAATTTCCAAGTATACGAAATTTTTATATATAATTATGTATATATATGTACTGACATGAAGATGTATATATATATTATTAATAATATTTGTATTTTAGTATATATATATATATATACGTATATAGTATGATCGCATATATACATAAGTATGTAAAGTATAAATAGGTATATAATATACTTATACATAATGTATAAATAAGGATAAAATAATTTAATATATAACATATAGTATATATATAAACATACGTATATAAATAGTAACACATACGTAAAAATATGAGTATACTTAAATAGTGTATACAATATACTATAATAATAATAATAATAATTTAATAAATAAAGTGAGTTAATAAATATACATATATAAGAATACCGTAATTTGGAGAAAAAAATTTAATAATTAAGTAAATTAGAAAATTTAATAAAATATAATTATAAGTATTTATATATATAATTAAATTATAAATATACTAAGAAAAGGCTTAAATTAATATTTTATAACTTTTTAAATTAAAATAATAAATTTTGTGATATTTTTATATCACAATCCAAACTACGAGTTATAACGTTCAAAACGGACCTCGCTATAAAAAAGTACACTTGAAAACAATCAAAATGAATTATAAATTCATAAAGATCTGAGCTAAATCAAAAAAAGTTATATACGATTTAATAAAAACCTCGAATCGACAATTTTACGTAATTGAGTTAAGTAAACAATACGAACTACAATACTAGTTTAGCTTTAAATTCTTAAACTTACTATTTTCTATATTCTTTATTTGTAGGTGATCTCGACTTTGATCCTAAGCTGCTATTAGACTATTACGACCTTTAAATTGATTATGGCTGAATGAGTTTTTCTTAAGGATTCTATATTTGCTTGTATTTGTAATTAGTGAATATAAATTGTGAATAATAACTAAATATTATATGGGGCTAGGTTATGCTTGTATATGATACTGTTTGTTAATAGTAAATTTGCTTTAAAGTATAATAACGTATTGGTTATTGCATAATAAATTCGATAGGAACTGATTATCTATAATCTTATTAATCACTGAATAATAAGATATAACATTATCCAACTTGAAATAATTAAATCAAAATATGCATAGTCATGCACTGCATAATTAATTCTAGCCGTTACATTACACGGAGATAGTGAGAAGTCATACTTGAGTTGATTATTTTTTTATATAAATTTTGTACGGTGCACACGTGCAATATAACCTTATCCTAGCCCGCAGGATCACTAAGTATTAGAGGCGCCAACCGCCTGACTAAAAGTTGAGTCCAAAGGCATCCGTTTAAAGGTGAGTGAAGGCTGTGTGAACTTACTCACAATTATACGTAAAACTCGATTTTGATTAAAATTGAGAACGGATATATTATTACATTTTGAATACAAAACGTAAAGTTTCGTTATAATATAAGTTCTAATATAATATCCAGGTCTAATTGTGTCGATATATCTTCAACCCTGACTTATAAAGACGTTAAATCTAAGTTACATGCAATGTCTAGTCACCTACATGTATTTGTTTGGCATACTGATTGTCATGTATTTATCTGATTGAATTTAATTGATATATAACTTAATTGTTATACGATTGAGGGAATTATTTCACTAAACTAGTTAGCTTATACCCTTATAGTCTTATTTCATAAGCCGATCTATTCGTGGAGTCAGGCCATCACATGTCTAAGGTTAGTTTTACATTAGGGGATTGATGTGAGAGAAAGAGGTGATATGAGTGTACTTAAAATATTATATTTAGTCTTAGGACTTTGTTATATAACATTATATGTGGACAATTTATAACATGAACTCTTACCATCTTTTTCTCTATAAATAAATATATATATATATATATATATATTATATTCTAATAACTTGTTATTATTATCATGGAATGATATTACTTACATTTGTGCAACTCTTAGTTGTTGGTTGTAACTATAGTTGTAGTCTTGTATATCGCACGAAAGGTTGTCGATTAAGAGGGAAATCAATCTACGATCCTTTGTATAGTATATAATGATTGCCACGACTATAACTAATCCCCTCTGGTCATGACATCTACCCTTAACAATTGATTGAAATTGACTTTTCCTTTCGTTTCTTTCTCTCCTCTAAACAAACATGTACAAGGGAATCAAATAACTTAGTCTTTTTCCTCCTCCTTTCTTTCCCTTCTAATTTCTTTCCTCTTTCTAAACATAGTGTTAGTATAGGGTAGATAGTATGACCCAATTCCGTGAATGGTCGCTACCCCACTTTACTTTTTTTTGTCCGAGCACCTACTTTAGTATATGGTCTTAAGTTTTTGTTCATCTATTATCATTTGATTGCATGTTATTTTTATATTTTACAACTTAATTGCTCGTTTTAGAATTCCGTAGTACTTACTTAAGGTTTTCGGACTTTCTTGCAATTTTCCCATTCCATGCACCGAGAAACTGCTAGCCATGCACTGAAAAGGAAAATAGGGATGGCTCTATCCACGATACAAGTTAGGTAAAGGTGGGATAAAAGACCCACGTTAAGAAACTCGTAGGTCAGAGTAAATGTAGTTCTTCTAGAATTAGTCAACTAATAAAATTATGTAGTTATTACTTATTAGATAGACGTGGACCAGTATATCACGACGATCGTAGTCTGATGGGACGGAATAAGCAAACTTAAAAAAATCTGGCAAACAAACAAATATTGCAAAAATCTTTAATTACTTGTGATGGACTCCTACAGTGACAGATTGGATAACAATTAATATAGATAGAATTTTTCCATGCTTAACGGGAAATGCAACAATTGGAGGAGTTGTCAGAGACTCTTAAGTACATTGGATTTTTGGTTTTACTCGAAACATTGGTAAAGTTCATATAGCTGATGCAGAGCTTTGGGTAAAATTTCTTCGGACTAAAATTTTGCATTCATAAATGACTATTAAATGTTCAAATTAATGCAAGTTGTACTTCACAGCAACAAATTTATTGTCATCACAATCGAATTTTAAGATGAGATACTTCGAATGCTGTTATGGTATGTAGGGAAAATCTCTCGCAGCTGAAGGATTGGCAAATTCAAGCTATCTACAGGGAGGTGAATGGAGTTGGTGATAGTTTAGCCGGCAGCATGCATTAGTCCATCTCAAGTGAAGAATTTTTTTGTTTCTCCTCCAACTTATGTTTAATCTTTCTTGAAAAATGATGTTCTTGGTTATGGATGTTGCAGAAAGACAAAGTTTATATAGAACATAAAGAAATACAATCAACTTGATGGTGGTTAATCCACCGCTTTGTTAGTGAGACTTCATAGGGTACCTATGGCTATTGTTAGGATCAAGATATGTGCTTGTCAGCAAATTCTAGAAGGAACTTTTTCATCTCAATGGAACTTAAATTAGCCACTAATTATGCCTACCATCCATTAATTAATGAGTAAGCGGAGGTACTTGATAGGATTATACAACAACGATTGAGGAGTTTTGTGTTGGATTGTCTACTTCAATTTTTCGCAATATATTTTTTCACATGAGTGTTAAAATTACTCCATTTGAAATAGTTTAAAGGAGAGTTTCTCTTAAAATATCGTGAAATATTTAGAGTACTTTAGAGTTGAGTGCTCTGAAGTATTAGAAGCTCACTTAGTGCAACAATTTGACTCAAGCTGAATCCCTGCTGATTAGCAATACATAGATGTCGTGTTGGAACCAAATGACAATTTTTTTAAGGTTACAAACTTAACAAAAGCATATTCTTAGCTCAAGCATAAGCCATAAATTAGCCAAGAGGTATTATCATTCCTATTCCGTGGTTCATAAAGTAGGTCTTTATGAACTCAAATTACCACCCCATTCTTAAATTTACAACGTATTTTGTGTCTCATTTCGAGAAGGCTTATGGTTTTATAATTCTATCTTTCGAACTTCCTATAAGGGCAATTCAAAGTCATCCTATGTTAACTCCTTTTGGTATCATGGCGACAAAACAGTGAATCCTTGTTCACATTCATGGATTTACACAAGCCATTGGCAAACGTACACATGTAATACAATGGCAATATGCTAAGGGGTCCCAACAAATGGAGACGCACTGAAAGTTTGGTGTATTTAAAGTGATTGACGGTAATAAGCGCTTATTCTATAGGCCTTTGAGGAGATAGCCATAATAAAGGTTGGACTTAAAATGGGAAAAAGACAAATGCTATAACTAAAGACAGTAACCCTAAGGAAATCCTATAACTCAGTGAATTTGCATATTGGAAAATTCCAACAAAAGGAACCTATCGTTCAAACACCTCCTATCGACATTGGCATGACTTTCCCACACTAAATTAATTAATACTATCGTCTCCTCAGGGGCAAATTGTAATTTTGTGTTGTGTAAAAATGTGTAGTTGGGTGGTTATAGAGGGAAAAAAATTGTTATATTAGTTATTAGGATAAACCAATTATTTATTCAAACTTAACTCATTAAGCTAGGTGATAGGACTTAAGGAATTCAGTTCATTTTGGAATAATTCAGGAAAATTTAGCTTAATGAGCTAAGAATAGGGATCGTTGGACTGGTTCGTCCGTTTTTAACTTTTCTCAAACAGACTCATACACTTATAAGGGAGGCTATTGGCTTTAGGTCTATTAGCTAGCTCAATTCTAAAATTTAGATGTAGGGGTTCGATTGGAGCGATCACATGCGTGCTGCGTGAGTAGCGCACTACACGTAGCTTCAAAGAAATAAAGCGAAACTGTCACCTAAGAAGATGATTGGGTGAGAATAAGGTAAGGAGGAGGAACAGACAATCTCAATATCTTAAATATATAAATAACAAACAAGGCAGCCTTAAGAAACCTCAGACGTTTACCATGTAACTTGAGTAAATGAAATCGGTTCTTTGCCTGAACGCTATTTGATCTTAGAGAGCAGAGTTTTTATAGTAGAATACTGTTTTTCTTATCTCTTTAAGAGTTTTTAAATGAGGAGAAAGTATTGAGTATTTATAGGCTTTTAGGCAAAATAACATCCATTAGATCATTTCGATGATCAACGGATAAGATAGAGCCTACTCAATTCATAATTATCTAGAATGAGTTAGCTAATAGGCCTAAGGCCAACAGCTTCCCTTATAAGTGCATGAGTTTACTTAAGAAAGTTTAAAGGTGAATAGACCAATCCAACAATCTCTGTACTGTATCGTACCTTTGTAAAGTAACATCATGCTAATGCGGTTTAAATTAATTATTTTAAAATCAAATAAAATTTGCAACTTTTCTCGCTAACACTTCATATAATATAAAGTGTTATAATTATTTCCCCAAAAAAATAGAAAATGAGATTGAGTAAAAAATTATTTACGATAATTCACATAAATGTATGAATAAGATTAAAAGAAATTTATAAAAAATAATATAAATAATAAAAAGGGCAATAAGTTCAAGGGCTAATTAATCAATCTTTGAACCATCAGTTCAGCCGAACTAGCTTGGGCCTATGCCCTCAAGGGTTGGGCCCAATTCAATTTTACATCGATCTATGAACCGACAATTCGGGACTGGTTCAGCTCAACACATAAGTCTAGTTATATCTAACACATGTAGCTAAAAAAAAAAAAAAAAAAAATTCAACAAGAAAATATCACAACATGGAGAAAAGACCAAGTTTAGGCTATTTAAATTTGAAAATTGAGTTCAAATCCCAGTACTTCAAAGAAAAAATTCATTGGAAATTACACCCCATGTGTAAGTGTATATATAATTATCAATAAAATTTAAATATGTGGAAAAAATAATAAATAGTTACTTAATCATCCAATACCAATATTATTACATATCTAAACATAATTAATAATTACAAATCGTATATATATATATATATATACACGTGGCATATAATACTCCAGCCGTGACCCTCCTTCTCCATTGAAAAATAATACACGAGGGAATGCGTGTATAATAGACACTGACGCACATGGGACCAACCATCATGTGCCATTAAGCATCTTTCAGAGTGTGTGTCTGAAATGATAAACAACGTGGCTTAATAAGCACATTTTCATGTGGAAAGTGGGTCTTCCCCTTCCTCTATAGTTTCATTATCCAATTATATGTATCGATGTGCCCCCTCAAAGTCATGTCCATACACCTCAAGACAAAGGGGATTGTGGTCAGTTCTTCATGCTCTGCGAGATATTACATGGGAAAGCTTGGGACATATCAAAGATGAACATATGTAGCCAATAGTAAGTAACCAATTATTACGCAACGATACAATGCAGCCAATATTCTCTTTGTTTTGCAAACTAGATATAATATTAAAATTACTATCTAAATTTTAAATCTTTTTCAATCTTTTATATATTAAGTTTGACACTATTGAATCTCATGTTTAATCAGACCTATACTCATCAAACTTATTTTTAATTTGTATCTTTTGATCAATGAGTATTTGACAAATTGAAATTCAATAAGATATAACTAAAGGTATACGCCGAATCAATTTAACCCAAAACTAGCCTTAAACTATTGGTTTATTGGTCGGCAATTAGTTGAACAAGACTCAATCCTTAAGACTATAGATGTGAGCCAATTCACATGAACCAATAGATTATGAGCTAGTTTGAAAGCTCTTGAATTGTATCTTTCTTCTTATATATATATATATATATATATATCTATCAATTACTATTAATAATTTATCATCTACTTATATATTTCTTTTTTCCTAAATAATTATAATACTTTAAATGAACATATAGTGATGTGTGAACAACTTACTTTTATTTTCAGTTGAATTTTTTTTCCATTTCAAAATAATTGATTTGGATTGCATGAATGTGATTATATTTGTTTAAAAAAAAAAATGAAATTTGGATGAACCTGAACTAATAGTCGAATTGATAAGTCAACCCATTGGTTCAAGAACTTGCCAAGTCAACGATTTTTTTAAAGTTGAACCACTAAGCCTCCTGAGGCCCGTCGATTTGTTGGCTAGTTCAAGCCTATCCCTATCCACGTTAGGCTGATTAGAAGGCCCTCAGAGCTGGTTCAAGGTTAAAAACTAGTATTTGCACAGATCTAGATATAACAATTAGGACCTTCACACTTTAACATAAAATTTAATAAGTGAAAGTTTAATTATGTATAATATCTAGTGAATTCAAACTCCAGTATAATATATATATATATATATATATATATATAAAAGGATACGATTTTCAGTTAGTGATTTTGATAATAACCGAAGTCACAACTTTATTTCTTTTCCTAAAAGAGGGACGAGCTTTTTGTGAAGCATCACCCAATACATTAATCCACCTAACTATTAAGTAACCTAACTATAACTCCCGAAGGAATATTAGTAATCAATGCTCTCCCGTTATTCGGCTTCATTATTCTCTCTGCCGATCATAGTCGGATGTCTAGAAATTCTAAGTTTGGCAAAAAAAAAAAAGGAAATTCTAAGTTGTACTCAACTCTTTATAATGATCGGTGGAGATTGATGTCGGCAAAGTTGAAAATATGAGTCAACATAGTCAGTATCAATAAGATAGATAAAGATCATTCACCTAATAAACGTGTTCCACGTAGAAAATTGCACAACTAGCTAGCATCAGTATAAATAAGTGAAACATTATAAATTAAGTTTAAGATATAATTGAAGCAATACCTGTCCTCTTTGTATATCTCTTCTCTAATACTCTAGAGTTGGGGTTCTTTTAGCCCTAATATTGTGAATGATTGCTAATGCAGATCTAGCTTTTGACATCGCATTGTGAGAGACAACATTAATGAGTTGCGTAGAAACAAAGAAACAATATAAGAAATAATACATCCTATCGGAACAATCTTTGAAATTTGAGTTAATTATAATAACTCTTCGAAGACATATTAACAACTTAAATAATACACTTACATCTCTAGGAAAATGTTAATATCGCAGAATTTCTCTTAAAATGTACTTTTAAGTCAATTTTTTAATACACTTCTTATATACTTTTTTTTTTTTTTGGTAATTTGTAAATTACTCTTAAATTTTGACCTCAATCCGAATATAGACCCCTAAATTTAAAAATTTCCAGCCTGAACTTTTATAAAATGACAACAAAATGGATTTTATTGACAAGTTTGAGGGACGCGTCCACAACGAATTCAGTTCAAGAATATACCCCCAGCCAGCCAAATTAAAAATTTTGGGGATATATATATATATCCCCATTATGGTCTTTCTTAACCAATTGATATTTCAGCAGTTAATATGGATTGTATCGAGAGTGATGGATTTGCTTCAGAAAGTAATAATATGTTTATATTGGTACGGAAGATTCAATTTTCACAAGAAATTCCACGGTGTAACTTATTTAAAAGGATGCATATGTATTATCTTGGAAGTTTCGACATTTGATTGTTTCTAATTGTTAGTGCCACGTATTCTAACTTTTTCCTAGCAATCGTTTTTGTAATTTTTAGGTCCCTTGAGTGTGAATTCCAGTAATTTATTGTGTATCTAGTCTCTCCTTTTCAAGTGACAACATCTATGAAGTTATTTTTATTTTCTTCTTTATATATATATATATCTCGACACATGGAACTATGCCGTAATTTAGATTCGAGTATAACGGAAGTCCTATTGACTTATTTATTTTTAACAAAAGTTCAGTTACGTTATTCATGTTTTAAGTAGGTTAAAGTACTAAATTTTATGCAAAAATTCGTCAATCAATAATTGTTTTAAATAAGTTATTTAAGTCCGTTGTATCTATAATACTAGGTTAAGCGAGCTTGTTCATTAACACATCCTGCCATGATATTTAACAACAAATTAAAAACAAACGGGTCATTAGTATCATAGAGAAATATAAACAATTTAAATGACCCAGTTAAAAGTTCGAGGTTTTGGTTGAATTTGATGAAAACACAGAGGACTTAAATCATTCTCTTAAAATAAGAGGACTCTTGATTGAAATTCGTTATATATATATATATATATATATGTGTGTGAAAAAACTAATCTACTTATGCACATAAGTTATCTATAGTGCTTACTATAGTATTTTGATTATGTGACACTTCTCGCTTCATTTGCTGATGTATGTAGTCCTACTCACTAGGTCGAACCGGGTCGAACTCAATCCCGAGCTAATAGTTCATCGGCCGATTGAAGATTGAATCGTGATTGGCCAAACAGTTTAAAGGCCAGTTTATTGGCCCTTCAATCATTTTTCTATTAATTTTTAATTTTAAATAATTTCTGATTTTTCATCAATTTTCAACTCAATCAAATTTCGATTTTTGTGTATTTTTTCTCCAAATGTAACCTTCTTTCTCTCTTTTTTTTTTTTAATTTTACAAATTCATTAATAATTTCTAATTTTTTTTATTAATTCCCCATTTAATATGGTTTCAACTTTTTTTATTTTTTTTCCCTCAAATTTTATTTTTTCCCTATATTCGAATCTTTAATATTTAATAAGTTTTACGAAAAAGATTTATATTAACTTAAATTGAATTTTTCATTTATCTTTAACACATAATCAACTTATAATTAATGTTTTATTATTATTTTGACCATATTACTTTTAGAAAATTGCCATTCACTATTAAAAAAAAGTAATTTTGACATGTCATAACCTAATAAATGTCATTCAATTATTTTTTCCAACTTAATTGTTTCAGTTCTCTCTTTCTCTCTTTTCTTTTTTTAATGGGTGAATTAGTCGGACCGACCTACTAGTTCATGCCCCATTGGTTTGAAGGGCAATTCAGGCCCGCTCATTTCCGAACCGGTTCACAGTTGGGAATCGACTCTTACACATATTTAGATGTATGCATCTATGCTTAAGCTTAGAGATGTAGTAATTATTTAATACTTACGTTTTTTAATCCATATTATGTGAGAATACATATTTTATGCCAAAAAATCTTGACAAAACAAATAGAACTTCTTTGGCACAGTTTTGTACATTTGCATAAAGGAGTAAGTGTTCTCGTCGAGTAAAAAGCCCAAAAGTTGTTGCTCTCTTATGACTTTTATATGCATGACGGTGCCATTTGGGGGAACGAATTAAGAAAAGGACATATACATATTCTGTGTACATATACAAGTTAAATGTCCCAGTCCCATGTGAACATAAGAAAAAAGAATCATACGAGGCACCGCTCTTTTTATTGTGGAAAATAAGGTATAGAATATATGCTCGCAGAGTAAGCGAGAGATTTTTTTTTTTTTTTGGGCCAAAAGTAGGCGAGATGTTTAAATCAATTAAATGGGAATTGAACAAGAGTGCAAAATTACTTGCATAAGAGGTAGAAATGAGAGCTAAGAGTAGTAATTTGATTATAAGTTGAATAAACTACATTTCGTTTTCTACTATGAGATGGTGATTGGATCCTTGGATGTTTGGTAAAAAAAAATAATCTTCTCCTTCAAGAATAATGAAAAAAGAACTTGTTTAATTGGGACATAAATATGCAACTAAATTGGTCCTTATGATTCTTTAAGATAGGGTGGAAAAGGGAAGAAATTCTTGAACAAGGGAAAGGATGCAATAAATTTGAAAGAATCAAATGAGGTTAAACCTCATACCATATATAGTTTTGTAGAGTGTTAGTAAAAATGACTTATTGGTCAATTTTTCCACTATCACTGAGGAAAAAAAAAAAAAAAAGGAAAAAACCTCTGCCTGGAAATTTGAGTTAGGGAGTCAAACCAATATTTTCGAGTTTATTTCGTTAAAAAAATACTATGATATCGCACGTTCTTAGTATTCCCTAGCTCAATGACGGTCAAAAAATATTATGATATTATTATATGTTAAATAAGATTAAATATTAAATGTCATTAGCCCGAATCACATGTTGAATAATTTTTTAACAGTGTTCCGAAACGGTTTATTTGAGAATGAGGAACCTTGGTTTAAAACGGGGCGGCCTCTGTGCACATGATAATATAATTTATAAATTCTAATAAGCATTACAATCTTTCCCATGACATAATTATTATGAAAATGGAGTATCGCAATAAAAAATTAAAAATCCTTTAGAAAAATAGCTTATTTGTTATTCTTGATAATTAGGAAATATAAAATAACTAACCTAGATGCAACCATAACTCTGTTGTTGTTTTTTTTTTTTTTGCATTTTTTTATTAGTTTTTGAAGACATTTTATATTATATGCAAAAATCATGAATAATTACTTCTAAGACAACACATGTTTATAAACTTTTCATAATTAAAAATTGACCTAGGGGCAACAAACGTCTTCGGGTATTTTTACGCATATAATTATCAGAATGAATTAGGGATCTTCGTAAATAGAAGGATAAAATCAGGATAACGAGTTAGGTAGGTTAAATTTATGCATTTATTACATTCATTAGTTCTATATATATATATATATATATCATATTTTTCAGGCCCCACAAGTATACATAAAACTAATCTGTATGTATTCTATAAGGAGATAGGTTCTTTAAGGTTTTTTTATTATAAAGAAACCTCACTTTGCCTACTAAGAGTAAATCCTCAATATTCGAAATAGAAATCTATATTGTGATATATGATATTCACACTAAAGTCTTCCAACACCTATAAATTTAAATAAATATCATGGGGGAAAATTCAGCAAAATGAATCGGTAAAAAATATTACGCTGATGGAAAAGCGACATATGGAAGGTGGTACGTAAATATATGATAGTTCAGTAATCGATGCTTGCTGCCGAAGCGACGCAACACGCAAGGAAAATTAAAAATTGAACATACGAACCAGGAGGGTCCACTTGATCGCAATGTAACACCTCTCAAGATTGTGATAGCTCTTCCAACTATGGTATTAGGATAGGGGAAATAGTGAGATACCGTAACAGAGGGCAAAACCTCGACGGCACCTTTCGTAGGAAATAAAGTAGCACATATATTTTATGGACGCTTTGATTTCTCGCTACCTTTCCCAAATTGGCGGGAGGGGGGAGTTAAAATAACTTCTAATTTTTCCCTTCAACAACCATTTCGCGTCTGGTCCAAAAAAAAAAAAAAAAAAAAAAAAAACAACCGTTTCGTGTTAAGAAAACGTATGCTTCCCATTTCTATTTCGATATTCAATATATACTTTAATTTCTTTTATGATAAGTTACAATTTGTGTAACTATTAACTCTATTCAAATATATCTCTATACCGAAAGATAAAATTTTATATAAATAAACATTCAATTGTCTCCTAAGACAACAGTTCCATATGCCTCTAAAATATGGATCTAATGCTAGATTTGACGAGTTAATATTATTTTTCAAAAAAATATTTGAAAGGAATTGAATCGTGTAAATTTTCCTTTTTAATTTAGGGGATCCAATTCTTATTTAAAGAGTTAAAATCGGGCTTTAAATTTCTTATTTTGCAGTATTTTACCTTAAAAACACTAATAATTGTGAAAGTTGCAATACGGTAATCCTTATCAAAAAGGAAAAGTTAAAGCTAAAACACTATCATTTGGGCCACTTCGGCAACACGGATTGCTTGCTTTGGTGCTTGACCTTCAATTTGAACGGAAGAAAAAGGGTTTTGCACCTTATACGTTACATGCAGAAAAGGTACCTTAATGATTGACAAGAGTGAAGGTACTTTAAATCCCATGATCTGCCTTTATTTTATCTCTCTCGGGAAACTTCTATAAATTTTTTGTTTTTTTTTAATTACATTAAATTCGAATCTAACTTATCTAGCTAAAAAATCATATTTCATGCAATTAGTCTAACAATTCATAGTGTTCAATAGTAAGTAAGAATTAATAAGAATTCAACATAGATTATATTAAAAAATCATTTTAAATAGTTTTATTTAAAGAAAAACCTACTATATGTTAAACTTCTATCACTTGGAAAACATTAGCTCTCATGAAAATTGTTAACTGTTTTTTCTTTTCTAATTGTCAGCGGTTTCGATTTTTCAATAAATGAGTATCACTTACTATAAATCAGAGTAAATATTACTGAATTTGAAAGTAATTATATCGTAGAAAGTCAAGGAATTCAATATAGATTATACCAAAAAAAAAAAAATAACCTACTTTAAATAGTTAAAAGAAGTACCATATTTTAAACTTCTATCCCTCTACGAATGACACAGAAAACCAGTAAACATGATAGACCAAAAATAAAAATTTTCATTTCAGTGATTATGGTTTTCCAAAAATTAATATCTTATTTCATGAATTTGATTATACATTTTTATTCTTCTAATCACACGTTTTCTTCTCCTTTCACAATTTAATCTTTTTCTTTCTTTTTTTTCCTTTGCAAGTAAAAGACATAAAATCGTCTCATCAATACCAGAAGCTTACAAATTAAACAAACTATCCCAAAATAAATAAATAAAATAAAATGAAATGAACTGGTGTACGCCCTCTTGGAAAGTTCTTAACCAAGCTAAGGTACCTTATGACCAGCCATCCAGCTATTTCCTACATTTTTTTAACACCAAAACCGTGTTCAAATTTTCAAATCTCAATTTAAATAAAATTCTCTCTCCTCCAGTCAATACAAGCACTCAAAAAACCCAATATAACCCAACCCAACAACCTACATTACCATTTCCAAATCTAGGCACGCACGCACACACTATGCCTACAACAAAACATCCACATCTTTGCTTCCTCCTCTTCACTTTTACTTTAATAGCCTTCACGACAATCCTTACCACCACCACTACGGCGGCTTCTGCCACCGTCGGTGCAAACGCCACTAAAAACCAACAGAAATTCAAAGAAGCCCCTGAATTTTACAATTCCCCGGATTGCCCTTCTTTATTATATACTACTAGTAACGACGAGAATGATGGCCACTATGAGGATGATAATAGTAATAATAACAATGATGACAACATCATCTGCTCCGAGACCGCCGTACACGTGGCGATGACACTCGACACGGTGTACATCCGCGGATCCATGGCCGCGATCCTCTCCGTCCTCCAACACTCCACTTGTCCCCAAAACGTAGTCTTCCATTTCGTCGCCTCGGCATCGGCCAACGCGTCACAGTTACGCGCCACCATCTCGGCGTCCTTCCCATACCTCCACTTCCAAGTCTATGTATTCGATGACTCATCCGTGTCGGGCCTCATATCCACCTCAATCCGCAGCGCGTTGGATTGCCCCCTAAACTACGCGCGAAGCTACTTAGCCAACCTACTACCCCTATGCGTCCGTAGGGTGGTATACCTCGACTCCGACCTCGTACTTGTCGACGACATTGCCAAGCTGGCAGCAACACCACTAGGAGAAGACCTAGTACTCGCCGCACCGGAATATTGCAACGCAAACTTCACTTCCTATTTTACCCCTACATTTTGGTCGAACCCATCGTTGTCCTTCACATTTGCGAACCGTAAGGCATGCTATTTCAACACGGGTGTGATGGTGATCGATCTGGACGGATGGAGAGCCGGATATTACACGACCAAGATCGAAGAATGGATGGAATTGCAGAAAAGAATGAGAATTTATGAATTGGGTTCCCTGCCACCGTTTTTGCTGGTTTTTGCTGGGAAAATAGCACCGGTCGACCACAGGTGGAACCAACACGGACTAGGTGGTGATAATTTTCGAGGACTATGTAGGGATTTGCATCCAGGTCCGGTTAGCTTATTACATTGGAGTGGGAAAGGTAAGCCGTGGGCACGACTTGATGCGAATAGACCATGCCCTTTGGACGCTTTGTGGGCTCCCTATGATCTCTTGCAGACTCCATTTGCATTGGATTGAATTGTTTTAGCAAGAAACGAGAAGTATACAGAAACGGGTTCCGATTAACAAAGAGCACCGAAGGTGCCTTTCGTGCTCTCTGTTGGCGTTCTTTCTTCTCGGCTTGTATGCTGAAAAAAAAAGAACAAAAGAAAAGAAGAAGAATTTAGTGCCACCCAAGGTACGTAAATTTAGTGCGTAACCGAAAAGTTGAGTATACTATTCTACTGGAATACTGGTATCGATCGATGAGTACCGAATTTGTGATATACTACAAAATCTATGAGAAGAATAGTAATTAGATGAGCGAGGTGGATTATTACGTGGAAATATCAAATATGTAAGAGAATAAGGCTTAAGGAAGACCACCCGAATTTTTCTTTTCCTTTGTTTTAATTTTTTTTGGGTTTATCTTTTGGGGTTTTCGGCGAATTTTCCACTCGGATCTTGTACGATAATTGTATCTAAAACCCTGTATAGCAAAAAGAGCTATTTTAGGTGGATTAATTAATGGATTTTTTAATCGTTGTTAAATAAAATTACAATATATATACTCTCTTCTGAATTTAATTTTTGTTGTCTCTCAGGATGATATTATTGATTTCAAATAGAATTCGACTGTCGTTTGCACCCAACCAATTATTCTATGTTTATTTGTTCATTAAGATTGATATGATTAATTATACAAATGGATATTTTATAAGGTTAGTTATTATATTTAACTAATTTTAGTTTTGTATATAAAGTTGGTATGACAAATTTATACTCGGTTTAATGGCTTATGATTAGTCTTGTACGGTTATTCATATATGCCATAATAATTAAGCTTTCTTTCTGAAAAATCATAAATAAAATGAAACTAACTTTTCTGGACATAACCTATAGGTTTAGTAGAGTAGCCTTGTGGAAATCTAGCTAGAGAGGGACATGGCTTGTTTTGAATTTCTACTTTACTTAATAAGGATGCAATTAATATTCATTTGGAGTTTCTTCATCTAATATTAATTGTTAATTAGGCTATGTGTTTGCTTTCTGTAAATTTCATTATCTTTCAGAGCAAGTTGGCTGGAAAGATATGTTACCAGATGATTTAGACTCTTTAACCTTGAAAAAGGAAAATAGGGCTTTATTTTATTAAATATCCAATAATCACATAAAGGGAAAAAAAAAAAACTTTTAGGGAGTAAGTGAATGGCAGTTTCTTGAAAAAGAAAAATAGGGCTTTATTTTATTAAATACCCAATAATCACATAAAGGGGAAACTAATTTCAGGGAGTAAGTGAACGGCAGCTCATCAAACAAATAAAAAAAAAAATTATATTTTGGAGGGTTTATTAGATTTTAATAAATTTCCTTCGATAGCGATTGATTCATCTCCAGTCCCATATCATATAAACTAAGGAAAGAACAGCTAACTTGCTTAATTGATTCCAATCATTCATCACTTGTATTATCATCCGCTTCTTTGTCCTTAACGGAAATTGTTTATTTTGTAGACTGATCTTGCCAATCAAGATATTCTTGTTTATTATCAAGTGTAATAACATTATTAGCATCTGTAAAGAAGTAAACCCAAAGTTTGATCAAATGAATCAAATGAAGAAGCACTTTAATTATTAATTCTATTCATTAGTTCATTTCTTGACCTCTTCGATATTCTCTTATATCTAAAGATCTTGTTGCTTCCTCAACTAGATCTATTTGGTAGACATTTTCACAAAATATTGGATTCCTAAATCTTTGCTTGATAAGTTTAACTCCTTTAGTGGTCAAAAAAAGTTTAACTCCTTTTATTGATTTCAAAATATTTGACAAAAAAGTAGTCATTTATGAATTAAGAGAAATGGACTTAGAATTAATGAGAGTTAATTGAATTGGTTAATGGATTTATACAAAGATTAGATGTTCAATCTAAATCTTTAAAAATGTATATTGTAATCTAAATCTCCAATAGATGTTAAGTTTAAAAATAAAAAAAATAGAAATAAAAAAAGAGGAGGAGGACTGGCTCAAGAAAATCTTATCAAGCTGTAGGTTCAATCATTAAAACCTCGAAGAAATCCTTGGTTTTCTTTTTAATATTGGGGAGGCAAGCAACTATATACTAAGAAAATAACATTCGAATAAATCAAATTATGCACGCATAAAGCTATTGGTATCGATTGGTCTTCATCGTGGCTTCAACTATTCCAATGATTCAACGAATAATATATTTCAACATACCAGCCTGTAAGGATTTTTCTTTGTTTTATGTTTCTTGCTTTTATTTTTTTTAATTGATATTCGTTACGGAGAAATTTAATATAGGAAAAAGAAAAAAGAAAAACGAATATTGGAGAAAAGAAGTGTCGGTAGAGTAAGGATGAAAAATGGAAAGACATGTTAAGACATTAATTGCTGCGACTTTTGGGGTTCGAAAGCAGAGACACGTGGAGAGTTGTAATTGGAAACTTCCTCGTACGTCGCCACATGATCCGAAATTAACTGAGAGAAGTCATAGTACACATGGGTCCTACTATGTTCTTCAGTCTTCCATGAAGTTAAATTCTGCGAGATCTATGACCGTTCACGGCGGATACGTGTGGCTCTGACTTCCCGCGCTGTCGATTGGTCTTAAGAAAGGACAACGAATTACAGGTGAAACTCTGGGAATTATCGCTATAATATACAGTATTGTCAATGCTAAATATAGTATTGCAGATGCTAATTAGTTTTTTTGGGCAGCTACCGCAGGAAAGAAGATTCTGGTACTAAAGATACCGAACTTCATTATTTATTCAGTAGCTGAGCGGGTAGCTGACTTGGCAGTCTACGTCATCATATTAGTTTATTAATTCCTGCTGACCTGTACACTAACTTAATAGATTTCAGATTAGACTATAAGCTCAGTTCCTTTTTTGCTTTAGAACTACCACTCAGTAACCACTTTATGACAAACCTTCTACTAGAACTTTCTATATTTTCTCAGTAGAAGCTTCAATGGATTGATTCTTCCTATCAATTTGGTTGCTGAATTCTACGTGATATTAGAGCATGATTGCTGTTAAATCTTTAGATTTTTTCCCCCTTTAAAAAGGTATTTTCGTTTTACCACTAACTGAAATTTCAATTTATTTGTGAAGGTATTCTCCTATCAATTGAAAATCTCTTAATGACCATCATAATTTCAAATCACTGTTTTTGATAATTGTTGAATTGTTGTGTGTTCTTCATGAACATGCAAGTTGATTAGACCATACCACATCAAATCCACTTTACATTTTTAGATCGGATAATCTAAGCATAGCCTTAGGAACATTGTTTTTAATGGTTTAAATTTTTTATCTTGGAGTTGTTTTATCAAAATTGGATTAGGTGCTAAGCTAAAATTAGGATTTATTGATTTATCAATTATTAAACCTAGAGAAAATGCACCTTATTTTGTTAAATGAACTAAATGCGACTACATGGTATGAAGTTGGATTCTTAATTCAAAGATAAGTAAGCTTTCACAAAACTTTTTATACACACAATTTTCCTTAGAGCTATGGAATGAATTAAATAAGCAATATAGATAGGGTAATGGTCCTCTCATATTTCAGATTCAACAAGAAATAAGCAAGTTGAAGCAATTAAATCAACCAATAGGTGTTTACTACAATAAGATGAAGAGATATTGGTATGATCTTAGTGCTTTAACGGTATATGCTTCTTGTGAATGTGAACAATTGGAATATTGCACCTGTAAGATTCAAAAAAGAATTCAAGATTTTGAATCACACATTAAGTTGATGTAGTTTTTATTAAGGTTGAATAAGAGCTTTGATTCAGTAAGAACCTACATTTTATCCATGGATCTGTTGCCATCGGTTGGAAAAGCTTATTACATTATGCAGTAAGTAGAGAAACAAAAAGAAATCACTCCTTCCTCTTATAATTCAATCAAAAGTGCTTCTTTTAATGTTTCTCAAAATAATAAATTTGTTGTTGAAAGGAGAAAAGGAAAAAGTAAGCTATTGTACAGGCATTACAAGGGTAAGGGGCATACTATAGAGTCTTATTTCCAATTGATTAGCTATTCGAACTGATATAAAGGGAAGAAGATTACAAAGAGTGCAAGATCAACTTCGAATTGCATTTCTGATAAGTTTGAGCATAATTTTTATACTCCATTTAATATTACATGCTCATCGACTAATAATGTTTTTGGCTTAAATAATGCTAATTGTACAGTAAATCTAATGATGGTTCAAGCTATATGTAGTGAATTCTTAAAGATGATGAAAGGAGGACAACACATTCAATAACAGTAGATAGCAGCAAAAGCTAAGGACGCCATAGTGAACAATGTGGCTCAACACTTTGCTGGTAAATCTTTTGATCATTCTTACTATGATGTTTTTCATAAGAATTATAGTACACGGATTATTGATTTGGATGCTATTAATCACATAGGTCCTTTTTGTCCTTTGTTTTATGAACTCTATTGCTTGTCTCAACCAATTTCTATTAGATTCCCTAACAATTCAGTAAAGACAATCCAAGTTATTGGCTCAATTCAAGTAAATTCTTCTCTAGTCCTTAAAAATGTTTTATTTGTGCCTAATATTGCACATAATTTTCTTTCTGTTCATAAGGCCTTAGCTGACAATCATTTGACAACAAAGATTGATAATAATTCCTTCATATTTTAGGACTTGAATGAACAAGTTCTTGCCATTGCAAAGGCAATTCATAGATTGTACACTTTGAAGTCAGATGTAATACTGCATACTTCTCATAGTAATTATCATTTGTTAACCAATTCTGAGATTATAAAAGTCAAGAATCAATTTTCTACTAGTTTTGAGATTATAAGATCTGATAATGCCAAAGACTTTCTATCTAATGCATATCAAAGCCTTTTTGCTAGCCTTAGTATTATATACCATCATTTTATACCTTATAGCCCATAACAAAATGGAAAGGTTTAGCAAAAACATTGTCATATCCTAGACATAGCCCTAAACTGTGATGCTAGTATATTCTTACTACCACTTACCTAATCAACAGAATACCCATGGCCAAATTATAATGGCAAACACCTTATGAGCTTCTTTTCATACTAAGCCTACTTATGATCATTTAAGAGTAATAGGGTGTTTATGTTATGCAACATCACCTGGTTCACATAGAGATAAATTTGATTCGGAGGGAGTGAAGTATATCTTTTTAGGCTATGTTAACAATAACAAAGGCCATAGGCTATATGATATGCATATGTCACGGTTCGTGGATTAAAGGGAAGTGGAGTTATTCAACTTGAGGCTTAATGTGAAGTGAGTGGCATCAACAGACGATTTGCTCATTGGGTGGGGTAGGGTAGGGTAATCTCTCAAGACAAGGTTGGCCTCACTTAAGCAAACTAATTGGAAGTTAATGCCACTCTCCTAATGATGGCGATGGCAAATTGAAACTAGTTAAGAAGTTGGACATCTCCTATCTTATGGAGGACGATAACAATATCGGATAACACTCCTCATGCTAGAAGGGCTTAAAATAATCTTAAGAAGATAGGAAGGAAAAAGGATAGCTTACCCTATGGATTCCAAGTAAATATGATAAGGTAAAGAAGGGTCGAGCGCCACATATGCATATAAGGAGGGGGTAAACCTCCTATCCTATGATAAGTGGTATTAAAGCATAAAAGTTCCAGTCTAAAAGAGACACCTAAATACTACCCATTGTGCTTAATGAAAAAGGGTAATTCTTGTTGACAACCGAACTCATGTAGATGAAACTCAAGAGGAAGAGTGACCATTAGGTGGAGGGCATCGTTTTCAGATTGGACAGTTGTGCCGTGAGTAGTATTGTAATAGGACTTTACTCAAATCTTAATAAAATGAAAAAGTAAACTTCAAAGGGCAAACCCTACCATTAAACCACTCAATAAGAGGTAATCTCGGAAGATGAGAAGAGAGCGTGAGGGTAAGGGAATGCTTATGGAAGCCTCGAAGCCCTAGCGGAAATGATCTTGATGTGAAGTTCGACAATAAAGTAATAGGGTTGATGATTTTAAGGTGAAGGATAGTGGTAGAGAGTTGGACCTACAACAAGGGTATCATCGATTTAAGTGGAGGAGAATGTTACGATCTATGTTACGGTCCATGTTTTGAAAGGAAGTAAGGGCATTCAACTTGGGCCTTAA
This sequence comes from Lumnitzera littorea, assembly GCA_024138015.1. Lineage (NCBI taxonomy): Eukaryota > Viridiplantae > Streptophyta > Magnoliopsida > Myrtales > Combretaceae > Lumnitzera > Lumnitzera littorea. The sequence goes on from JAMXBB010000012.1 coordinate 24,940,810, forward strand.
TGTGAAATGAGTGGCGTTAGTAGGCGGCTTGTTCATGGGGTAGGGTATAATGGGGTAGGGTAATCTCTCAAGATAAGGTTAGCCTCCTATGAGCAAATTGGTTAGGAGCTAATGCCACTCTCCTAATGATAGTCATGATAGATCGAAACTAGTTGGGAAATTAGACTTCTCTTATCTTATGGAGGATAGTAACAATGTCAGATGACACTCCTAAAGCTAAAAGGGCTTGAAACAGTCCTGTGAAAATAGGAAGGAAAAAGGTTGACTTGCCTTCCATATTCCAAGTAAATATGATGAGGCAAAGAAGGGTCAAGCGTCGTATAGGCACATAAAGAGGGGGTAAACCTCGCATCCAGTGACACATGTACATTAGATCTTAACTAGTTAAGATGTTCTCTTTTATGAATTAATTTTTTCCATATCAGAATTCTTCATCAAACACTTCTTCCATTATTCTTATACATCCTTTTGTTTTTCTTAATGATGATTTGCCATCTATCCCCATGTCTAATGATACAAATTTGAATCATGGTGTTACTCCTTCTATCCTTATAGATATATTTGTTGATTAAACTCTTGAACATCATGATATTACTCCTTTTGTCCCTATAGATATATCTTCTATTAATACACATATTGTTTTTGTTCATACACAATCTTCTCACACACATTTTACTGATATTCAAAGGTTTAGCAGAGCTAAACATCCACCTAACTAGCTTAATGATTATTTTCATCCTCTACAACATGTTTTATTAGATACGTCTTCTTCTATCTTGTATCCTTTACTTTCTAATTATACTTTCTCTTCTTTTCCTTCCAATTATGTTGTGTCATTAGCACATGTTTTAACATCTCATGAGCCTTTTTGTTATTCATAAACATCTAAAAGAAAGGAGTATGTAGATGCTAAAGATAAGGAATTAGAAGCTTCAGAAGTAAATGATACATGGGAACTAACTCAATCGCCTCTTAGAAAGAAGGCAATTGGTTATAAATGGGTCAATAAAATCAAGTATAGACTAGATGGTTCCATGGAAAGACATAAAGCAAGATTAGTGGCTAAGAGATACACTCAAGTTAAAGGTATAGATTACAATGATACTTTTTCTACGGTTGCAAAATTAGCCATGCTTAGAGTTTTAATTGTTGTTGTAGCTGCATATGATTGGCCTTTACATCAAATTAATGTAAATAATGCCTTTCTACATGACTTTCTTAATTAGCCACGCTTAGAGTTTTAATTGTTGTTGTAGTTGTATATGATTGGCCTTTACATCAAATTGATGTAAATAATGCCTTTCTACATAGCTTTCTTGATGAGAAAATTTACATGACTCCACCACCAAGTTATTCTAAGGCTCTTCCTAATCAAGTATGTCATTTAAAGAGATCTTTACATGGTTTGAAGCAAGCCTCTACATAGTGGAATATTGAGCTTTCTCAATTTCTTATTCAACAAGGATTTGTTCATTCTATGGCTAAATATTAATTGTTTACTTGATTTCATCAGATGGATGTTTGATTGTCTTATTATATGTAAATGATATCCTTGTTAGGGGTAACAATGAATCTCATATTTCTAGCTTCAAATAAGTTCTTCATGATAAATTCACTATTAAAGATTTCAAATTAGCAAGATTTTTTTTAAGGATTGAAATCTGTTGTACTCTAAAAGGTATTCTATTAAATCAACACAAATTCATCTTAGATATATTGTTTGATGCTAGCATGACAAGCTGTAAGCCTTCTTCTGTTCTCTTATCAACTAGTCTTCAACTTTCTAAGGATGATGGAGTTTTATTGGCAGATCCTCTTGTTTATAGAAGGACGGTTAGTCGATTATTATATTTGTCAATTACACAACCCAACATGTCTTTTGATGTGGACAAGTTGAGTCAATTTTTTTTTTTTTTCAACCAAGAGACTCACATTTAAAAGATGCACTTCATGTCCTTCGGTTTCCTAAGGTACCATTAATGTTGGACTATTCTTTCCTGCTCATAATCCTGACATTACAAGTGTACACAAATGCAAATTAGAGTTATGCTTCTAATGACAAAAGGTTTACTTCTGATTTTTGCATGCTACTGGGAAAGTCTCTAGTTTCTTGGAAATCTAAGTGCTAGAACACTGTTATCACTTCTTCATTAGAAGTGTTGCTATAGCTATCAAAGAAATACTGTGGTTGTCTTTCATCTTTCGTGATCTGCATATACTTGTTACTTTACCAATTTCTCTATTCTATGATAATAAATCAACACAATTAATAGCTTCTAATCCTTGCCAACACAACTGCAATAAACATATCAACATAGACATCCATTTTGTTTGTCATCATTTCTCCCAAGGCTTTCTCAAGATTCTTCATATTTCCATTAGCTAGCTTATTTACTGACAAAACTTCTTCCTGCTGGTCAACTTCCTTTTCTTTCATCCAAGTTGGGTCTTTTATCAAGTCCCACTTAAGGGGGGGGATGTTGAGATATTGAGCTTCATTATTTACTCAATAGCTAAGTATATAGTTGACTTGTCAATCCACGTCATCATATTAGTTATTAGTCATTGTTGAATTGTACACTAACTTAACAGATTTAGGATTAGTATATAAGATTAGTTCTTTTCTGTTTTAGAACTAACACTACGTAAACTCTTTGTAATAAAGCTTCTACTAGAGCTTTCTATATTTTCTCTATTTAAGCTCTAATGATTGATTCTTCCTGTCAATTTGGTTGCTAAATTCTACACAATCGATAAATGATATATAAGTATTAATAATATTTAAACACTTGAATATAAAGGATTGTACTTTTTGAAAAAGTATGAATTATAAATTTGTATATTAAAATTTTATTGGTAGTTGTATTCCATTTATCAATACACATAATATGCTAATATCACTAAATCCTAATGTAAATCTAAATCAAAAAAATTATTAAGAGGATAAAATTTTCGAAAATACAATTGAAATATCTCAATAAATATAAATACAACGAAAAGGAGAGCAATGTATTAAATTGGCCTCATGGTACTTTATAAAAGGAAGGAAAGAAATACACTTTTAAATCTCAACATTTATCCACTTTTCTATTTAAGTCCTTAACTTTTTGTTTTTTTTTTTTAATTCTCCTCAACATTTTTAAAACTTTATAAAAGTAGAACTTCTATTAAATCCAAAAATTTTTGTTTTGCACATCTTAAGTATATGTTAGTTTCTCATTAACCTTAGAATAGTTGCACAATATGATTGGAATTTCCCCAAAACTTTTTTAGCATATTTTTATTTTTTTTTTAATTATTTTTATCATATTATAAAATTAAAATTATTTAATATTATTTCTATTATATTATATAATTAAATATATTTAAAATTATCATTTTACTATATTGATTGCTGTGGACCAATTCGAAATAGATATGTACTATGGACTGATAGATAATTCAAGGATTATAAGTCATACCTTTGTAAAATTTTAAAAAACATTAAAGAATCAAGTAGAAGGAAGAAAAAATTTAAAAAAAAAAAAGGTTGAAACTTATATAGAAAAGTAGGTAAATATTAGACACTAAAAATGTATTTTTTCCAATAAAAAAATAGCTCCTTTTTTGTAGATGTCTTTTACTTTTTCTCAAAAATAGAAACATAGGTCTCTCTCTAGAGTTCTGGTTTTTCTCTAGGAGCTAAGTGTTAAGAAACCCGAATAACAGAAATCTGCATTTTCCCTTAGCATTGTCATTACTCATTAGCAATGTTATCTAATCCGCGCATGATTGCAACCCGTGTGTCGGTAACGTTGAGGACGTCAAAGAAACCAATTACACCTGCGTAAAGACTAATTCCATGTTGAAAAAGATTAGTAGGTTTCAGTCTATCTTTGTCCAAGAATAATAAGAATTAAAGCATCCGAAAATTTTATAACGAATTTAACAGTTCGATTTCAATAAAGGATCCGTTGAGTTTGTATCTTCAATTTATAAGATACTTTTCATGACAGAGTATTTAGGTAAAGAGAAAAGCAAAGAGCTTAATCGGGATAGCAGTATCCTTAACAATGACCTATTTTGTATTTCTTAGTGACTAAGTCATTTCCAATCACGCGTGTTGGGTTTTACTTCTTATTGCTCTATATATATGCAGTTAAATGTACTCAACAAAGGAAGTCAGAAAGATGATGACTTTAGGGACTTAATAGAGAAATCGAATGCTCAGAGATTATAAGAGTCATTATACCATCCCTGTGGATCAATTCTCTTACTTGTGGTTTTTATCCTTTTCAAGATTTTTTACGTAAATTTTATGTCTTTCCTCTCTCCCTTTATTTGTCATATCTTTTATAGTTGTGTGTTTCATGATCTGTAAAAAAGAATACAAGATACAAATCCTATTGCAGAAGACTTTGATGAAAAGACAAAACTTAAATTGAAGGAAAAAGTGGGTGAAATTTCAACTTTGCTAAGAGACTAAACTACAAAATTTGGAAGTAAATAACGTTACTAAGTGTGACTCTTACAGATTTAAGATGGATCTTCGAATTTTTAGGAGCTTTGGTTAGTTTTGACAAAAGATAGTCAACCATAGAAAGTGTCAAATTAGATTTTCTTTGTCAAGGAGCTTTTGGAAAAAAAGACTCATTATTACTAATTCATATCGTTAAGGATGGGTGCAATTTAGTTCGGTATGGTTTGTCCCTCCTTACCGAACCGAACTTAATATAACGATTTGTTTCTTTTTTTTTTTTCTTTTTGTAAGATGAACCTAACCATACGGTTTAATTCGTAAATTTTTCGAACCTAATTAAAACTGGTTCGGTTTGATTTAATCAACAGTTCAAACCGTTTATACCAAATTTTCATTAAACATTTTTATTTCCAATAAATATGAAATTTCAAATGAAATTTACTCAATTTAATTTTAATAATTGATATAAAAGTATGACAACGAATAATAAGATATGAAAAATTTAATAAAATAAATGAAGATTGATGGAAAAAAAATATATAAAAAAGTACAAAATAATTTAACAAATAGATACTTATACATGTAATGGCATGCATGCTAATGCACATAACAAGCACTAGTCAATATCCTAATTGAACATATAATGAGCGACCCTAAGATAGCTCTCAAGCAATGATGAGCAATAGTTGGTGGCCCAAGAGAAATAATATGAATAGCATTTGGTGGCTCCCAAGCAACAAATTTGAGCCTTAAGGCAACTCTTGAGGAAAATGTATAAGCAACACTTGACAACTTTTGAGCAAATAAATAAGTAGCATTAAGTGCCTCCCGAGCATAATAGACGAGTAGCGAGTGGTGGCTTAAAACCGAACATGCAATTTTATATGCTAAAATCCAAGCTTTATAAACTGAGTTTTTCAAAATCTGCAAACTGTAGTTCCTTTTATGCAACCTTTGCTTTAAATATGACCCTCAATTCGTCTTTCTTAAACCAAGCTTTTAGACATGACTCTCAAGTCCTTTAATTCAAAATTGAGCTTTAAAACACAATCCTTATATCCTTTAATAAAAACCGAGCTTTTATAAAAACATGACCTTTAAATCGTTTTCATTTCATATGCCATGAATGCACATGAATACACATGATGCAATGAACTGCATTTAATAATAATTAATCGAATAAACATCAAGCACAAATCATAATTCGTTGATTTAAACCAACATCAAACATTTTTTTTATGATAGTGACCATTATCCACTAACCATGACTATAATTAAGGTATATTTAAATCCTTAAATAACCAATATGTTGAACTACTCACCATCAAGTATAAGTTTATTAAGCACAATCAAATCATGGCAATTGAAAACTAAATATTTCTTAAGCCAACAATTCATACTGAGCATGTATGATGATAAGATTACTATCTACAAGTCATATCTAGGATTTAAGAGAGCCTACTAGTCAATGCTTTAAATATCACCCTATGATAACTTTACTTTCAGTCATAAATTCAAATCACATGTCTCATAATATGACATATAATCCAGGCTCAACCCATATAGATCAAACATGCTCATCATTACTCATATCAAGCATCTTATATCAAATTACACATGAAAGGGTTAACATAGCATTTATTTATCAAATTATTAAGTTATACAGTTCACTTAAGTAAAGTCATAACAACTTATTTAAACAAAAGTGGTTGTTAATTTAGGTCACTCAAGATTATAGCAAGCAAGGAAAGGGTGCTCATAAAATGCTCTTAGCATCCTTTGTGATCTCATTATTTGCAAGAAGATACGCTCCATCTCCAATGTTACTTGAAAATATCAATTTACATAATAATAACGTTTTGTCAAAATCCTTATTTAATTAGTCTTCTTAGACAACCTAAATTAATAAAATTCCCATTTTAAGTAGACAACTTTCTACTTTACCCTCTTAACTCATTTATCGTATATTTTAATTTTTATATCGTTCCCATTTTTTTCTTTTTCTTATTGCTTCTATTCATCGAACCCCATGAATAATGGTATAAGTGTAGAAAACATGTTTCTACTAAATTTTATTAACTTCCGAAATTGTTTTCCCCTTATCCATCATCCTTATTAATATTGCTATTTTAGTATTACTATGATGTACATATTCATGTGTATATATATATATATATATAATATTGTGCTAGAAGTATAGATATCATCAACATTATTATACACTTCCAACTTCTTGGTTATTTTGAGGGTAGAAAAAGAGCTTCTTGGTTGTTGTTTATAGTTAAATCTTTACAGAGTAAATATATAGTTTCTAGACATAGGGTCTGAAACAGGAAAGAGCCGGCTTGCTATGTGCAGTGTGCCGATGTAATAGTAGGTAAACCAACTCGCGATTGCCCAAATACAGCAGAGAACTCGTCTTGGATCATATTTAGCACGTTTGCTCTAGAGTGCATGACCTCTAGGCTAAATTTAATATATAAAGAATTAGTTGCTGAAAATAGAGCAAGGTGGGACTTTGAATTGCAACAGCTACAACTGTAAGTTCAAACATGCATGCAACTGAAACTTGCATTAACTTTTCTTACTCAAATCGACATCCAAATTAAAATAAGCCACCACGTAAGAATCTATTTCATGAGTACTTTCAAACCATACAAAAATATTTCTGAAAACTCGATTTAATCATGATCAAAACGGGAGGAAAATTGGCCTACTCGTTCTTTGAAAAAAAAAAAAAAAATTACAGCTTTATCACTTTTGCGGCTTTGATCCTTGAATTCTTTTGGTTCGAGAATTTTCTATGCAACAACATTGTTTGAGAAACAATTTATCATGCTTTAGTATTGACCACATGCAATTTATAGTTGGATTTTTTTTAAAAAAAAAAAAGTTGAATTTTTATACCATATATATAAATTCAAAGTTATAGATTTTTTAAAAGAAAGTCGACTATAGATTTGATTTTTCTTAATCAAATTCACTTTCAAATCAAGGAAAATTAACCAATGCCAATCTATTATATGAGATTAGATAAAAATTTCTCAAAAATTGCCTAAAACATGTTTGAAACATGGATCAAAATTACCTCTTCAAGCTGCCATAAGAATTTACACATATATTGCCAAATCTTATCTTGACATTTCAAGTATTTCCAAGCATGTCTTTTTGATAAAATTCCAATAGGTATTGAGTTTCATTTCATGCAACCTTTGTGGAGATTTATTTATAAAAATCAAAACTTTAATAAAAACAAATATGCATGTAAATATACATGAAGGTGCGGTAATAAAATGAAGAGCAACCCAAGTTTTGGGCTCGATTCTTACTATATAATCAAATCTAGGTCGCGTCAATGGTAATATTTTGTAGTCCCCCCATGTCTACAATGTAGAGGTCGTGGTGTCTTGTTGATTTGTGGTTAGAGATGGAATATACCAGTGTTTAAAGTTGCCTAGTCAAGTTATGTCCGCTAACATCAGATTTGATTTTTTTTTTTTTTCTTTCTCAAAGAAAAGCAGTTTCATAGTCTCTCTTTGCACGCGGTTTTCAAGACGACGGTGGCGCCTATGCCTTAGTACTGGTTAGGATTTGGTTGAGGGCTTGAAATAATATTGAGAAGTTGACTTGGTTTTGGTTTAATTGATTAGTTTGAAAAATAAATGAAAGAGAAATTAAGGCTTTGAACTTGGTGCATTTATCAAAAAGGATAAGAAAAAAGAGAATTCTCTCATTGATTTATGGCCATGTTTTTGCCTTTAATATAAAATTGAGCTACAAAACATCATGTTAGAAGACGACACTCGTAAAGGAAAAAGAAAATGGTTGAATTGGGTATCGACTTTTCATGTCAATATTATCATTATTGTTGTTGCTGCTGCTGCCGCCATTTTCTTATCAAGCATAAGCGTAATCCTTGTTAACTTATATCTGCTCAACACTCAAGCCCTCGAATCTATATATTGTGCCATCGGTTTTAAGCAAGCTTGATTCCTCTCAAAAATCTATTAAATTAACTATTTGTAAAAAGGAAAAACAAATTAAGGTATGAAACTTAAAATCTATCCGGTGTTACTCAAGTCATACAAAATCATTTTCGAAAGTGTCCATTTATAACGGGCCATTATGTGAGACCTCATAGAAATTAGTAATTAGGATTTTAGCACTTAAATTTAGTTGTTCTATCAAGCTTCAAATTTGTGATGTGATCAAAAATAAATAAATAAATAGTTAAAAGTAATATAAGAAATCTAGATTTTAGAAATGGAATGGTAAAATGTTAATTTAGTTAAAAAGATAACTATATCGATGATATACTTAATCTATAAAAACATGAAAATGGAGTTTCAATAATTAACAAGTTCTTGAAGATTAATTATTTAAACAACAAAGAAAAGGAAAGGAAATGAAATAATATTCGGAATATACATGTTTTTCTTAAATATATTTAACATGTAGAATATAAACCCTTAAGATTATAAAAGCCGTAGGAGTATGCAAATATAATTGAACCAATGATATAAATAACAAATAAGGTAGCTAAATATCTAAATACAAAAGGGCTATCTCATGAAGTGCGGCATTGTGCATATCCAATGTACACGTAAATTAATATAAACTCAAGAATATATATATATATATATACACTTAAAAGTATGCTAAAATGCTTATTGTATGGCAAAGTATCAATAAAACAATTAAGAATATGTAGTGGACATATCTTTACTCATCCAAGCAAGTCCAGGAGACTTAAAATATATTAACACCTAATTATATAATGTAGTATAGTGGCAATTAATGAAGTTTCAATGCTTAACACTTGGAGTGTATGCTGTTTATAGATTATTGGACCTCCCTAGAGTTTTAACAGGTGCATGCATGGTGGGATTACAACAAATTAAGGTAAAGAATAAAAATAAAGTAATAACCAGTAGAGACGAACCCAATATATGCAACCCCAATTGACATAAAGCATGGCTTGCCTTTCCTTCCAAAATTTTCCATTCTCGTCAGGAACATTTGCCTTTGAAATCATGCTTCTCGACGCACATCCTTAGACAAATTACACCTAAACCCAATGGGGAACATGGCCCAAATTAATGTCAATGGAAAGGAAAAAAAAAAAAACAAATCGAATTAAGAAAAGAAAAGGATTTCAATATGTGAGAGGTAAGCTCTATATTTCATTTCTACTGGTAATTGTATCTAGTGATATTCTTGATATTACTATTAAGCTCCTTTTTCCAATTTATAAAGTCTTTTAGAAGAGGAAAAAAAGAAATATACATAGAAAGTTTATCATCGTTATGATACATTAGATATTAAGGTACAAAAGTCTGCATAGATTCTTGACATATATATTCATTTCACTATGAGGTAACGTATTTATAGTTATGTCCATGCAAATATGTTATAAGGAGGCTCATGTGTATATCAATGTGTAAGCCACAATCATAAACATGTTTCAATACCTACGTTTATGCTATATATTGGCCCTTCTTAGTTATATGTCAGCATGGAAATTTAACTTAAAATGTGAAGACATTCGAATACCAAGAATTTGATGCATGCATTGAATTGGAAGGAGAATTGGATGATTGGGATTAGGAAAGGTAATATTTTTATTTTCCCTTTCCTTGAGGACACGATATTAGTTTTTCCATGATATGAAATGATATTAAATACATGCATATATTATTTATTTTTGTTAAACATAACTATATAGGTAGGTTATACTTTATTAAAATTAATAGGTGTCCTACCAAGTGAATTGATATGTGTATTAGGACTTAAAGTATCTTTTAAAATATACTTTTATAAAGGGAACCCATATTATATATCATCAAATTCATACATAATCCAACAATACTAATTTTATTAAAACTTAGATAACTTTATATAATAAAGTAAGTATTTTATATCATATTACTAAAAATATCGTTCTATGACGATCTTTTTGTAATCAAAACATGATATGACCAATAAAGTCTACGTTTTAATATGCTCGAAATGATATCTTATAAATAATAATATAACTATATATATCTAGCCAATTTGATATAACCTATACAATAAAATATGATAACCAAGGTATATGTACATATATACATATCTCTATTAGATAATATAGGGTAAGTATATAAAAATCATAATATATATATATATATATAACACACTCTAAGTATATATAATGTATCATATATATAAATATGTATTTGCATCTAGAGTAGATAAATCATAACAAGGTAAGGATATAAAGATTATAATATATCTTAAGTATATAAAATGTGTATGTACATATCTTTATTAAAATAACTATATAAGTAGTATTCCTACCAAGTGTGCAATAATATGAAAAACTAAATAAAACCCCAACGTTTTCGTAACTCTTACAAAAACTAAATCTAGGTTTTGTATACATATAGGATCTCTCAGTAAGCAAAACGTCGATAGTACAGGCTTACCCCAGTTAGCATCAATATAAGTAAGCTAGGATCATGGTTTCACTACTTATTGAGATGCTATATCAAAGTATTTGGAGGCTTAAGAGTACTTCTGCTTGTGATTGTAAATTAGCAGTCTATGCGGATGCCATGTGTATGATTGATATTCTGACTATGACAAGAGTTAAATTCCTTAATGTGTTGTTTTGCATGATTTCATAGTATTGTATTATGTTGTGTTATGTTGTGCAAACTTGTCTAGCTACCCTTAAATAAAACTAATAGTGATCCGATTGCTAACGTAATTGGACATGCATAGTAACCATTAAAGGAATAATTACGAATGTGAAACTAAATACCGACTCCCTTTGATGAGGATAATTGAAATGGTCCTTTCCCCATCCTTAATTGAACTAAGTCACAGGCAAGAAAGTCGTGGCAAGAGTAGAGACCATAGTTTGAAGGTATTCATGAGAAGAGGGTATTTTTTATTGTACAAGCCTAGGTTTAGTTTGATTTTGAGTTGTAGTAAACTCCTCAATCCAAGTTAGAGCGAATGTAATTTCTTTAACCTCAAAATGGACCGAATAATGTTATACAATGTTTCAAGTGGTTGATTGTATTGCATTTCATTATAATTAATAACCTTGTTTATGATTGTATAATACTATTTTGATTTCGTCCCGCTTACTAAGCTAGTTATGCTTACATTCCAATAAATTCTTTTGCAAGTGACAAGTGAACATACAAGATGTATAGATACCACCACTCATAGGTTAATGTGTAGTTGGCTAGGAAACTAAGGAAATGAGAATCTACTGAATCTAGGATTTTTACATTTCTTTTTGGTTTTTAAGAAACTATAAGAATTCTCTATAACACCTACTAGTTTCTTAGACCTATGGCTTTTGTGAACTCTTGGTGTAAATTATAACACTATATGTAAAATGCTTATATAAGCACTATTATATTATCAGACAACAGGTCGACTTAAATATGTATTTTTGAAAAGTTATACCACATGTTGATTATTGATAGGTGTTAAATTGGATGTTTCAAGCTAGTTAAGTCATGTATGCCTTGTGTAAACTGTATCTACAATAGTAGATGTAAGACTAGCTTATATTTTAAGTTAGTTTACACAACAGAACTGTTACGACTTTTCTTATTCGAAACGTGACACGCTATATCCTAACCCTTTAAAATAGTTTTGATCTTGAAACTTGAATCATAGAAGAACTCTTGAAATTATTTACTAAAGGCACTAAGTAAACGAAGAACAATACTAATATTAACATACTGAGCAAAAACTTTAATATACCAACACCTATCAATTCAAGATATTAAACAACACACAAGGGATTAAAAAGTCCCTAACTTAATGACATAGTCTATCAAAAGTAAAAGAAATATAGGAAGTAGCCTTTTATAAGTAACTCAAGATATTTAACCTGCATTAACTCCTTAGTTTCCTAATTTGTCTCTTCTTCCATATTGATAGTTCCAAGGAACTCTTAAATAATTAATGCTTCTATTTTGCAATTGTGGAATTGTTTTATCCAAGATCTTAGTAGGTTTCTCTTTATAAGTCGAATTCTCTTTAAACTCAACTAAAAACACTTCTTTGAGTTGCGAAGAATCTCCAATAAATTTCCTCAATGATAAATATTAAAAACGTTATGTGCATTTGTTAGTTCTTCTAGTAATTCAAACACATAAGCCACATCTCCCCTTTCTTTATAATTCAAAATGGCTCAATATATCTTAGGCTTACCTTCCCTTCCATTCCAAAATTTTTTACTCCTTTCATTAGTGACACTTTTAAGAATTCTAAATCTACAATTCGAAATTATAAGGGACATATCCATATGAACTCTTTTGTTGCTTTATGCAGCTCGCATCTCATCTCTAATTATTTGGTCCTTGTCTTTAAATTCTTGAAGCATATCTAATCCAATTATTATTGTTCATTCCCTATTACTTGCACTTCCGCCCATATAATGCCTCATATAAAGCCATCTGAATCGTGCTGTTACAACTGTAGTCATATGCCAATTCTATTACTAGCAAATGATTGTCCCAATTTCCTCCAAAATGTAGTACATATGCACTCAATATGTTCTCTAATGGCTAAATTGTTTGTTTCGATTGTATATTCATTTATGGATGATATACGGTACTGAATTTTAGTTTTATATCCATAGCTTCTTAAAATGATTGCCATAATCTTAACACAAATCTCAAGTCTCAATCTGAGACTATCAAAATTAAAACACCTTATAAAGGTAAAATTTCTTTTATGAATAAGGCACCAACCTTGATAATGGTGTTCTAAGATCGAAGGGTATAGACAAGTTGATTTTATTAATTTATCAATATGACCCCTATAGCATCATTCTTTTTCTAAGTCTTAGGTAACCCAATTATAAAATCCATTATAACTTGTTCCCTTTTCCACCCAAGTATATGAAATGGCTATAACAATCCTCCTAGGATCTACTGTTCTGCCTTTACCCTACATCATACACCAAATCAAAAAGTTGTAACAGTCTTGTTATGTAAACCAACATAAGTTAAAAGTTAGCTACCTTAGCTGGGGTACATAGGTGTCGAGTTAATCACTAGGGCTTATCATAGGAAGTAGTAATAGTAGGTCCTTCGAGATATCAAAGAAAGAAGAAATTTGTCAACGAACACAATAGCTTCCATAAAGCTACTCTTTAGATATAACTCACCGAGAAACATTACTTGACTTAGTATTTCACTTGATATAATGCACAAGCTAATACTAAAATCTACTTACCACTAATCTCAAGCTACTTAGCAAAATTAGATAAGAGTATAGAAGGGATGCACTCGAAGAATAGTGTCTCATAAGAACAAGAAGAATATTCATTAACAATATTGTATAGGATCAAAGCTACAGTAAAATGAACTATTTATAGTAGGCCTTTGAGGGCAATAATACAATAATGGAAAATTATGTAAAGGATAATGTAAGAAGAAGATTCTTAGTACAAGTAAAAATGGTAAATATGACAAAGAACAAAAAGGAATGTAGTATAAATGTCATAAAAGTAAGGGGTAAGTGGTACCTTTCAGTAGGTTTGCGCTTTAAAATTTTAAGGCATAGTGGCTGAGCTGAGTTAATGTTAAGGCTACTGTTGCTGAGCTGGACAGAGAGTTACTGAGGTAATTAAATGAGGTTGCATCTTGGTAGGATGGAAAAGGAAAGCTTAGCGTATAGAGACCTCGAACTCAGCACTTGGCAAGTTGGCAACTGGGTAAGAGTCTAAGCAAAGCAGTATGTGTCCGAGTTAAGGTTCGACACTTGGTAGGTCAATAACTAAGAGTCCATGTAGAGAAAAATGTATTCAAGTTAGGGCTTTAGAGAGTTTACTCATAGCTTTTCCATGTACAGGAGCTCGTCCTCAGTAGGTTGATAAGACAAGATCCTCCTTGTAAAGGATTGTAACCCTTAGAGGTAGGCGCAAGTGAGAAGTCCAAAGGTTGGCAATCCATCAATTCCACAAGGTTTTTGAAGATTTTCCCTTAAATCTTGATCTTCTTCTTCTTCCAGTACAAAGGGTATTAGGTTGGCAACGTTGAAAGTAGGAGATACTCCATATCCTTCAGGTAGTTCTAACTCATAAGCATTATCATTGATGCGTCAAAGGATCTTAAAAGGGCCATCCAACCTAAGGGACAACTTGTTTGTTCTCTTTCTTGGGAATCACTTCTTGCTGAGATGAATCCAAATAAGGTCTCTTGGGTTGTAAATAATTCGCCTTTTACCTCAGCTTCCTTACTCTCTTTGTCGAATCACTGTTTTAGCTAATTGCCCAGTAACCTTGATACTAATCCATACAGCAGGTCTCAGAAACTACGGATGAGGCTCCCGAGGTTCGAATGGGAACAAGGAACAGGGAGTGAGAAGGAGATTTTAATTGCAAATGTGAATGGATATTACGTACCAAGACACAAACACAATCAGGAGTTAAGCTCGAAATAGAGTTCGATATGACTCACAAATATTAAGTATCACTCGAGTTTCAAATGAGAGATTAGATTTGACTCACTAACTTACTCAAATGAAAGGTTCACCACAATCTTAAGAACGCGAGAAAGATTAAAGAGTTATTCAATACTCAATAATTCGAAACGCCAGCTCAAAAGAGCTTAAGAATGTCCTTACTTCTAGAAGGAATGTTTAAGTATAAATTCTCTATATGAATATTCTTCACTGTCTGAACATTTCTTTGTTAATTACAAATGTTACTAGTTATAGCAAGTTCTAAAACCTTAGTGGCAAAATTGTAAACAATATACAAGGCCTTAAACCCTAAAGAATGGCCCACAATTGAAATAAAGACAATATTTACAAAGTATATAAACTGTGCATATAACAAAGTGATCGACATACAGTCATCTGAGTTGTCTATGAAATTAGACCCGAATAGGGTAGTCGGATGTTCGAATAGGGGTGAGATGTTTAGAAGTCTTATTGTACTTGGTTGAGCTCCCAGTGAGATTAACCCACAATTGTTGCACTCGTGGATTGCTTGGTATTAGCTTTCCCATGCTGTATCGAACTATTCTTTGGCCTTAAGGCCTTAGCCGTTTGGTCTCTTATCTTCTCGGCAGATGGCAGACATGATGTGAAATGGTTTCTCTTCCTCCCCTTAGCCTTCGAGTATTGGTCTGACCTCGGCAAGAGCATGTCGACATCGGCTTCTAACAGGTCAATCTCAACCTGAGGATCGTTATGGACTGATTCCTATCACTTCTTGTGCAATTTCTAAAACTCCTTGATGCATTGTAGACCTAACTAACTTTCTCCTTCAATGGTCAAGCTGCTAATTATATCCCATGGTAAGTTCAAATTAAGCCTATAGATAACCTCAAAAGGCAACTTTCCTATCGAGCTATGAGTAGAGCAATTGTAAGCAAACTCAATTATAGGTAGGCATAGATCCCAATCATAGAGATTCTTCCCAACAATAGCTCAAAGGAGTTTTCCTACTATTATGTTTACAACCTCTATCTGGCCATCTGTCTATAGATAGCAAGAAGTACTGAAGATGAGCTTAGTGTTAAGCTTCTTCCATAATACTCACTAAAAGAAGCTTGTAAACTTTAAATTACAGTCCCACACAATACTTCTTGAGATACCATGAAGCCACACAATTTCCTGCAAAAAGAGATTAGTAACAAATAAAGCACCATTGGTTTTGTGGCAAGAGATGAAGTAGCTCATTTTGCTAAACCAATCAACCACCACCATAATAAAATCATGTTTTTGAGGTGTTCTGGAGAAGCTAAGCATGAAGTCTATGCTTAAATTGGTCCATGGCTGTTCAGGTATGGGCAAAGGTGTATATTCTCCATAAAGCTCTTTTCTTCTCTTGTCTCACTTGTACACCTCACAACATTCAAGAATTTTGCACACATTCTTCATCATCCTAAGCTAATAAAAGTGTTCTTTTAATAACTCAGTAGTTCTCTTCTCACCAAAATGGCTGACTAAGCTCCCAGCATAAGCTTCTTGAATAAGTAATTCCTTAGTAAAACTTTTCAGTATACAGATGTGCTTTCCCTTCATAAAAAATCCTTAACTCAAATAAAACCCATCCACTACTCCTCTAATCTTGCACTTGGCCACTAAGGGTCCAATGTACAGATCATGTTCATGTTGATTAGGTAAGATACCAAACCTAAATATCCTAACTTGTAATGTTGTGATAAGAACATAGTAATGAGAAAGGGCATCAACTACAATGTTAAAACATCTTTTCTTGTACTAGATGACATAACAAAAGGTTTCCAAGTACTCAACCCACTAAGTATGGTGTCAAGAGAGTTTTTATTGTCCTTTCAGATGCTTGTACAAAGGCATAGAACTCTTTGTCATATGCTGAGTAATTCAAGGTGGCACCTTTGAGCTTTTCGCTAAAATATGTAACTAGTTGATACTCCTGCATGAGAACAGCTCCAATGCCAACTTCGAATACATCACATTCTAGTTCAAAAACCTTACTAAAGTCAAGCAATACTAATATTAGGGTAGAAGTCAACTTAGACTTGATCTCACTAAAACTCTTTTGAGCTTTCTTAAACCATTTGAGTTCAGAGTTCTTCCTAATCAACTCAGTCAACAAGGCAACTAAGGAGCTAAAGTTCCAAATGAATCTACGATAAAATGAGGTAAACCATGAAAACTCCTAACTTCGGCAGCATAGATTGGGGTCAGCCACTTAAGAATAGCTCAGACTTTCTCATCATCAACTCTAATTCCTCTACCAAAGACAACATGTCCGAAGAATACTATCTCATTATAACAGAACACATATTTCTTCAAATTGCCGAACAATTGCTTGGTATAGAGGATATCAAATATAGATCTAGAGTGTACAACATGAGAAATGAGGTTGATACTCTATACCAAAATATTATCAAAGTAAATAATAACACGTTTACCAATTAAGGATCTCAAAACATGATTTATGAGTTGCATAAAGGTGCTCAGCAAGTTTGTAAGACCAAACGGCACCACCAACCACTCAAATAGACCGTCCTTTGTTTTGAAAGCAATCTTCCACTCATCTCCAAGTCTCACTCAAATCCGAAGGTATCCACTCTTCAAATCAAGCTTCAAAAATATTTGTACACCATGTAACTTATCGAGCATATCACTTAATCGTAGGATTGATTATCAATACTTAACAGTAATTTTGTTGATAGCTCAGCTATCAATATACATTCTCTATAAGCCATCCTTCTTCAACACTAGGACAGCCGGTACAACATAAGGACTCATCTTTCTTGGACGTACCCTCACTCGATCAACTCATCAACTTGTCTCTTCAACTTAATTGCCTATTCGGGATTGAGCCAATGGGCAGGTCAATTAGGTACAGCATCTCTAGGCTGAAGGTCAATGCAATGCTCTAAACCTCTAACAAGGGGTAATCCTCTCAGCAAGAAACAAGTCAACATATTCTTGGAGCAATGTATACACCTCGATAAGTAATGCTCCAACATCCTTCAACTTAAGAAGTCTTTTGATTAATAAGAGTACAAATTCTTCATTCTTAACATCCCTAGAAAACTATGCTTCAGAAATTAGCAAAGACTTCTTCTATAAGGATTTAGAAACCTTCGCTTGAGATTCTTAAACTTCTCTCGAGCTCATAGGAGTCAACACAACCTTCTTCCCATGCTTCTAAAACATATAAGTATTCTTATATCCATCATGTAGCACTTTTAAATCAAATAGCTAGGGTCTGCCAAGTAGTATATGTGAAGTACACATGGGTAAAATGTCACATAACACCCCACCGTTGTATTTGTCACCAATAACGATCGACACTTGACTTGCTCAACAACAGGCATACCTCCCTTCTCATTAAGCTAATGAATCTTATAGGGCTTAGGGTGAGGATAGGTCAACAACTTCAAAGCCTTCACCATGTTTTATGCTATCACATTGGAACAACTTCCTCCATCATTGATCACAACGCATAAGTTGCCATTTACTTGGCAATTTGTGTGGAAGAGGTTCTTTCTTTGGTCATTCTCATCAAAGATAAAGGTACTGAAAGATCTTCGAACAACCATACATTATTCTCCCATTTTAGGTCGGATTTGGGCATCAGAATCTTCTTGAAACTCCTCAAACAAATGATTAACATTCACCTCTTTATCCTCTCCTTTACTAGCACTCTCCACTTTGAATTGAGGCTTCTCTCCCTTAATGGTCATTATGTATCAGTTTGAACATTAACTAGCTCTGTATCTAAAACCAAGGCACTCAAAACATTTGATTTCTCAGGTCTTCCATCCTAAGCTCTGACCTTGGTCCTTCTTGACCTCAGGCTCCTCAACCTTAATCTTACCTTCACCATTACTAAGTCTACTTGGCATTTAACCTTGGCAGTAGACCTCAAAACTGTATTGAGTTTGGTCATATTTAGGTCAACTTAGCATACCAGTCCTACTTAACAAGCCAGGTTAGTTGCCATTTACTTGGTTGAGTTGATTTCGTCCCTACCTTTCAACCTTTTATGCCACTCGAATGGTCTCATCTAGATTTCCTAGCCTTTGCACTTCCACTACATTACCAACCTCAGATCTTAGTCCCTAAATGAACCTAACCACTATCTATGCTTCTAGCTCATCAACATCACATTAGATTATTAGAAACTAGAATTCTCGTACATACTCATCCATAGATTAGCTACCTTGGTTGAGTTCTTGAAGACATTACAAGGTATCTTACTCATAATATTTTGGCACAAATCTACTCCTCAACTCTCTTCATCTCATTCCAGGTTCAAAATTTACATCAAGCTCGCTAACATGCATTTTGCAATTTCTTCAATCACATTACTACATACCTAGAAAATTCTAAAGCAGCTACTCGAATATGCATCGAGTATTCATGATTGTAGAAGTCAAATAACTTCTCAATCTTTTCTTCGCAATCCAAGTAGTCATCAGCATTACCAAACTCATTAAAGCTCAGAACTTGCACTTCAAGATGTTTGGCTCCTCTAGGAGTGTGGAGTTCATGCTCTTTGAATTCGTCATATTATTCTTCCTCCTCCCCATACTCTTCAACTTTATCTAACTCAAGTCTCCTCCTTGCAAACCTCTTAACATGTCGGGGTAAATCCAAGTTAACGTTAACAATTTCTAGTGCTCTATGCCCAACTACTTGTCTTCTCGGCTTGTCTCTCATATCTCGGCCTCGTTCATTAACTCTCTCTTGAAGTCTAGTCTCCATGACCTTTTGTATAGATATAGCCAAGTTAGCTACAACAGCAACAAGGTCTTACAATTGTTCGTCAGTAGTTCGCAGGGTCTATTGTGATGGGAATTAAACTACGAGACCACCGACCCGTAGCCGAACCCGAGGATTAGAGGGGCTAGCACAATGAAGCATTATGTTCCAACCAACCTCTACTGAGGTTGAAGCCCAATACTTACTTTTCGAGTCACCTTTAATACTGTACTGCTTAACCATCCTTTATTCTATGTTATGCCGAGTTGATGACTATTCTAATGTCAAGCTAACCAATCACTAGGCATCATCCTGGCCGAGAGGTCAAGAGATAGAGAATCCGGATTGACTAGGCCATTCCTACTCGAATAAGCTTACCCGTCCGTACTTTTTGTCTGCATCCCCTAACAAGCTTGCCAATGCAGCATTACCACGTGTACAGTATCGTATGGAGAACCTGTAGCACAAATTATTGATTTCTTTATATATTCATTTTTATCTTCTTGTATTGTGTACATTACTTTTTTAGGAAATGTCCTTATTGTCTTTTCCCTTTTAGGCAAATTATCCTAACTCACGGGTATAAATACATTTGTACTTATAGCTGTAAGAGATCAAATTACCTTCAATACACTTGAGTACTTTCTTCTTTGCGTAAACACTACTTGTTTACTCTCAGCATCATTCTTATCCTTTCTCTTAAGCAAGGTTAAGTGGTAAGTAACCTTACTGGATCAATTCGTGCATCATATCGAATTATGCCGTTAGTCCTCGAAAGTTTCATTGGTGTATCATATCCTCTAAAACTATTCATGGGTTTTACTTACTATTTCATTCGTCTTTGTTGCCCTTTCGTAACTTTCCCCATTAACCTTTTTTTTTTTTTCAAGCTTTCGACAAGCTTAAACCTATCCAAGAATCGACCTTATCTGTTATTGGTCACAGTTCGCAACATCTTGGTATCAAAGCAGAAGTTTTTGTATGACCTATAATTAGTTCTTTTAGAAGTTCAGTTGTGCTCTGTTTTTGCGTGTATGGAACAGAGTCAGTTACTGTGTTCATTTAACTGCTGTATTATTAGTTGTTCACTTTCTAAAGTATTTGTTTAAACTTTGAATCTGTAAGGAAAAAAAAAAAAAAGAAAAATGACAAACCCAAATATGAATGTTAGTACTAGTGATGATAATGGAATTGTTCACCATGGACGACAATCTTAGGGAACTCCTAAAAGCACTAACGAAAGACTTGATGAGGTAGCTAACCTTTTGGTAGATCTGACCCGAGCTATTCATGCACTGTCTTACTGACCTACTGAGGCCACTTAAAATACTCAACAAGCTGCTCAACCTGTTAGAGGTCAAAACTCAGCTCGACTAGTTTGAGGTAGAGGAGTTGGCAGACGAGTAAGGCAAAGAATAGACCTGAGAGAGCTTGATAAGGAGGAAGAAAAGTATTTTGAAGAGAAGCGTATACGAGTCCCTAGAGCATCCAACCATGTGAAGCTTCGGAGTCCAAGTTTCAATGAATCTAAAAATGTTGACGAATGTCTAGATTGGGAAGAGAAGGTGGAGCGTATATTTGATTACTATCAATATGAGGATTATGAGAAAATGAGCACTGCTACTATTGAATTCTCTGGGTATACTGCCATGTGGTAGAAGAATTTTCAAGCCATGAGAAGAAGAGAAGGGTACCGAGAGATTAACATTTGGCCCGAGATGAAGAGAGTGCTGAGAAATAGATTCATGCTGGAAACGTATCTCTTAGATACTTTCACTTGACTTCAGGAGCTGAGACAAAGAGGCCACGCTGTTGATGAGTATGTTCAGAAATTCCAAATGCTTATGATAAGATGCGAAGTAGAGGAACCACCAGCTCGAACAGTCTCAAGGTTTATTACTGGATTGAGAGGAGACATTTGAGACATTGTGGAGCTCCAACAATTTGACACAATGGATGAAGCTGTTAGAATTGCCCAACGAGTAGAGAGGCAAAGAAGGAGCCGAGCAACGACCAGAACACTAACTAGCTGACTAGGATAGATAAGTCACCGAGCTCAGTCTAGTATTGAACCGAGCAAAAGAGTCGATGTTAAAGTCGAGCAAAAAGGCCGACCTGAACATATGAGAAGGAGTAAGGGTTTGGTAGGAAAACAAGCCAAATCAAGTGCTTCAAGTGTCAATGGTTTGGACATATGGCTGCTAATTATTGCATATCCTAAGTCGTATAAGTTGCACTGGTTGAGTGAGAAAGGAGCATTACATGTCACTCGGTAAAAACTGCTATTGATCATTATAGGGAATTACTCTGACTAGATCCACTGTGACGTACTGCCTATGTGCACTTCTCATGTGTTGCTGGGTAGGCTATAGTTGTTTGACAAGAGAGTTATACATGAAGGCTATAAGAACAAGTATATGCTAGAAAAGGATGATCGGAAGATCACGCTGAATCCGATGCCACCAAGAGAAGTTCATAAGCTACAGATGAAACTCACTCGCGAATCGAAGAAAGCTCTGGTAATGAGTAGAGCCGAGTTTCGAGAAACCATCAATGCTGACGAGCCGACCCTATTGTTAGTTAGGCGACTATTGGAAATGAAGGAGTAAGGTGAGCTTCCTTAGGAAATCAGGGGATTGTTAGATAACTATGACATCCTGTTCCTAGAATAGTTACTTGAGGGGTTACCCCTAACTCAAGGTATAGAGCACTGCATTGACCTAGTACCCGGCACTGCACTGCCAAATAAGCCAACTTAACGGATGAATCCTAAGTAAGCATCTGAACTCCAACATCAAGTCAATGAGTTGCTGGAGAGAGGTATGTGAGAGAGAGTCTTAACCCTTGTGTCGTGCCAGCACTTCTGGTGCCGAAGAAGAACGAAACCTGGCAAATGTATGTTAATAGCCAAGCCGTAAAGAAAATCACGATCAAATACAAGTATCTAATCCCGAAGCTAGAAGACATGTTAGATGAACTTAGTGGAGCCAAAATTTTCAACAAAATTGATCTCAAGTCTGGCTACCATCAAATATGTATGAAGTTAGGAGATAAGTGGAAGACTGAATTCAAGACTCGACATGGACTTTACCAATGGATGGTTATGCCCTTCAGCTTATCCAATGCCACAAGCAATTTCATGAGTCTTACGAACCATATACTGAGACATCTCATTGGGAAGTGTATCGTGGTGTACTTTGACGACATCTTAGTCTATAGTATCGATATGCCGAGTCACATTAAATATCTTAGAGCAGTCTTGGATATCCTTCATGTTGAGAGACTATTCGGCAACTTGAAAAAATGTTGCTTCTTCCAGGGGGAAGCAGTATTATCGAGGTATGTAGTCAGTGGAGGAGGCTTGTGAGTTGATGACGAGAAAATCAAGGCAATTGTCGAGTGGCCGACTCCTACTACTTATGCCGACATAAGAAGTTTCCACAGATTGGCTTCATTTTATAGAAGGTTTATTAGGAACTTTAGCACCATCACCATGCCACTTATCGAGCTAATAAAGAAGAACACTGACTTCCCGTAGGGAAAATGGGAGGAAAGGAGCTTTACCAACATAAAAGAAAGGTTGACCTCTGCCCCGATGTTAGTACTACCTGACTTCGACAAAATTTTTAAGCTGAAATGCGACGCATCGGGTGTTGGAATAGGTGCTATCCTGATGCAAGAAGGTCGACCAATTGCCTTCCATAATGAGAAGCTCCAAGGACCATAGCTGAACTACTCCTTGTATGACAAGGAACTTTTGGCACTGATCCGAGCAATGCAAGTGTGGCAACATTACTTACTGCCGAAAGAATTTGTCATATATATTAACCATGAATCGCTAAGATACCTCTGAAGTCAAACCAAGTTGTCAAAATAGCAGGTGAGGTACGTTAAATTCCTTAAAGGGTTCAATTTTGCGATAAAGTACAAGCAAAGAAAGAGTAACGTAGTTGCAGATGCTCTTTCGAGGAAACATGCGCTCTTACTAAAACTACAAACCAGGCTATTTAGTTTTGCAAGTATCAAAGAATAGTACTTTGGGGATCCACCCTTTAGAACAATAATTTTATGATGCGTAGAAGGGAGGACAGTGGACAAATATTATGTGGAGGATGGCTATCTATTCCAAGGAGGGAGACTATGCGTACCGACTTATTCCCTACGAGAATTATTAGTTAGAGAAGCCCACAACAAGGGCTCTCCAGACACATTGGAGAAAGGAGGACCTGTGAACTATTGAATGGTCAATTCTTTTGGCCAAAAATGTGAAGAGATGTACATCGAGTTGTAGAAAGCTGTATAGTATGGAAAAGGCCATGTGCAGAGTCGAACAAGGAAAAGAAATGCCCCTACCTGTTCCAACGAAGCCGTAGACTGAACTAAGTATGGACTTTGTTCTCGAACTACTGCAAACTGCCTAAGGTAAAGATTTTGTAATGGTCATCTTAGATCGGTTCAGTAAGATGGCACACTTCGTACCCTGCACCAAAACTAACAACGCTTCGGCTATTACTTCTCTTTTCTTAAAGGAGATTGTGCAAATACACGGCGTGCTGAGGAGTATAATCTCCGATAGGGACCCAAAGTTCTTAAGCCATTTCTGGAGGACCCTTTGGCATCGGTTAGGAACCAAATTACTCTTCAGTACCTCATGTCACCCCTAAACTGATGGCCAAACAGAGATGGTTAATCGTATTTTGGGGTTACTGCTCCGAGCTGCAGTAAGTAAGAACTTGACTGATTGGGATGTCTGCCTATTAGTGGTCTAATTTGCCTATAACCAAACCGTACATGATACCACTAAGCAGACTCCCTTCGAGGTGGTCTATGAATTCAATCCCAAGTTGTCCCTCAACCACGTACCTGTACTAGTACCTACATAAGAAGACCCTAACGCCTCAACTAAAGCATAATCTCTTCAGCACATCTATGATAAGGTTACTCGGCTTATCAACCAAGCTGCCAAAAGAATGCGAGAAAAGACCAAGGGTAGGTCAACCAAACAATTTCAGTCGAGAGACTTGGTATGACTACATCTCTGTAAGGAACGGTTCTTGAATAAGAGGAAGAACAAATTATCTGCAAGAGTAGAAGGGCCTTTCAGAATCCTCTAGAAAATCAATGACAACGCCTACAGGTTAGAACTGCCTGAGGACTATGAGGTTTCTGATACCTTCAACATTGCCGACCTCGGTCCATATCACCCTGACAAAGAACTGAGTGAACACTATTCAGACTTAATCCTAAATCTAAAACAACCCAGAGGGAGTGATGCAAATCAAGCTACAAGACCACTGACCCATAGCCGAGCTCGAGGACTAAAGGTGCTGGTACGATGAATCCTTATGTTCTAATCAACTCCTGCCAAAGCTGAATACTTACTTATCGAGTCACCTTTAATGTCGTACTGAATAACCGCCCTTTATTCTGTGTTATGTCAAGTTAATGACTATTCTAATGCCGAGCTGACCAATCACTCAACATCATCCTTGCCGAAAGGCCGAAAGATACAGAATCCGAATTGACTAAGCCATTCTTACTTGAATAAGCCTACCCGTCCGTACTTTTTGTCCACATCCCCTAATAATCTTGCCAATGCAACATCGCCATGTATACAATATTATATGGAGAATCTATAGCACAAATTATTGATTTCCTTTTATATTCATTTTTATCCTCGTATATTCATTTTTATCCTCTTATATCGTGTACATTGCTTTTTTAGGAAATGTCCTTATTGTATTTTCCCTTTTGGGAAAATTATCCTAACTCACGGGTATAAAGACCTTTGTACTTATAGCTCTAAGAGATCGAATTACCTCCAATATATTTGAGTACTTTCTTTCTTGCGTAAACACTGCTTGTTTACTCTCGGCATCATTCTTATCCTTTCTCTTAAGCAAGGTTAAGTGGTGAGTAACCTCACTGGACCAATTCGTGCATCATATCAAATTGTGCCATGAGTCCTCGTAAGTTTCATTGATACGTTATATCCTCTAGAACTATTCATAGGTTTTGCTTACTGTTTCATTCATCTTTGTCACCTTTTTGTACATTTCCCCGTTAACCTTTTTTTTTTTCGAGCTTTCAACAAGTTTAGATCCATCCAACGACCGACCTTGTCTATTCTTGGTCACGATTCACAACATATTAGGTAATACGACTGTGACCATGAGCATCACTCTCGACATCATAATCTTTCCTTGAGCACTGGAATTTGAAATTCTCAATACAAAACTCCAAGAAGTTCATTACTCAACAAAACATTTCACACAACTTTGATAATATGATATCGTATAGTGATTTAAGAACTTGCTCTGGTTTTCCACTAGAAAAATAAAGTATAATAGAACACATACCATAACAAGAAACAACTACTACAATATTTAGCTTTTGATTGCAACTTCAAGCTTTGATACCAAGATTATATGGTATACCTAAGAGCTTAGTTAATCATTAAGGCTTACCATAGGAGGTAGTAACAATGGGTTCTTCGAGGTATCGAAGAAAGAGGAAATTGGTCAACAAACACAGTACCTTCCATAAAGCTACTCTTTAGATATGACTCATCGAGGAACACTACATGACTTAGTATTTCACTTAATATAACACATAAACTAATACTAAGGTCCACTCGCCACTAATCTCGAGCTACTCAAAAAAATTAGATAAGAGTGTAGAAGGGATACACTCAAAGAATGGTGTCTCACAAGAACAAGAAGAATATTCATTAACAATATTGTATAAGATCGTGGCTACAGTAAAAATGACCATTTATGGTAGGTTCTTTAGGGCAATAATACAATAATGGAAAATTACGTAAAGGATAATACAAGAAAAAGATTCATAGTACAAGCAAAAAGGGTAAATATGATAAAGAACAAAAAGAAATGAGGTAAAAATGTTAGAAAAGTAGGGGATAAGTTGCAATCTATTAATGGGTTCGTGCTTTGGGATCTTGAAGTGTAATGGCTAAGCTAAGTTGATGTTGCTGAGATATATGGAGAGCTACCGAAGTGATTGAGTGAAGCTACAGTGTGGTAAGATGGACAAGGAGAGCTCAACGTATAGGGACCTCAAACTCGACACTAGGCAAGTTGGCACTCAGCAGTTCAACAACTAGTCAGGAGTCCGAACAAAGCATAGTATGTCCGAGTTGAAGCTTTAAAGAGTTCACCCACAGCTCTTCCATGTATGGGAGCTCATCCTTAGTAGGTTAATAAGATAGGATCCTCCTTGTGAGAGATTGTAAGCCTCAGAGGCGGGCGCGAGTGAGAGATCTAAAGGTTGACAATTCATAATTTGCTGCTAATATAGGTATAGTTTACATAAGATGTTCACAACTCCACCTCTTTAAAGTATCCAATTCCATACCTAATTGATATAGACCTTTAGTGTAATCTTTTAAAAGTATCTGTAAAAACTAATTTGTAGTTAAATCGTCTACGAAGAACTGAGTTTTGTAAACATATGAGTAACAAAAGTTTTGAATTTAATAAGAGAGTTCAAAAATTTTATCATTAAGGAAAGGTTGTGCCACTAGTAAGGAATTTATAAAAGTCCATAGATTTACATAGTAAAAATTGCATATCAGTAATTGAAAACCAAGGGGCCACCTAAGGAGACCCTATTAGTTTTTTGAAAAGTTAGTAAAGTCGATAAATAAAATAAAAATCTAACCAATTTGTCTTAAATCTCGCTCTCTGACCCTGTTCTCTAATCTCTTGGGATTTGGAACCAACAAAATAACTATAGAGGAATGAGCAACAACTTGTTCAATAAGTGAGACAGATTTAGTAATACATATCTAATACAAAGCAACCAAGCTTTTCAAATAGTTTAGTTAGGTACTATGCATGTACAAATAAATACCATCACAAGAAGTTATCTGATCTATTATAAGATTAGAGAAAATGCAAATGCACTAATCTTGATCAAGGAGTTTAACATCTCGTATACGAATTGAAACCAAACTAAGGCTTGTGCAATAAAAAACACTTTATATCCAAGACTACCTTTAAACCACTATCTCCAATCTTGTCAAAACAGAGATCGTAGAGCAAGAAATACATAAAGCACACATCCAACATAACATTAATTTAGCACATATGCTATACATGCACTACCAATTGTAAACACCTCATTTTCCCCTCTTTTATTTTTAGAATTTTTAGGATAGGGTAAAGGGTCCTAATTAAGGGAAAATGTAAAAAAAAAAAAATGGAAAATTTAGAAAAAAAAAAAAGAAATTTTACAAAAATATGAAAATAAAAAAAAATTAGAAAAACCACAAAATTGAAAAATTTAGGAAATTTAAATAAGTTTTTAAAAGAATAAGTTCTATGTTTTAATAATAAGTTTATTTTTACAAAAGGGATGTTGAGCCTAGGCTTAGATTCAAATCTAACCTAGGCAAATCTTATCCATATGTGCAACATATGAAAAAGGCACAAGCCAACAACCTAATGATAATATACTTTGACTTAATATTACGTATGACTTAGAGATCTTAAGTTCAATTTATGGAAGGTGTAAAATGCATTTTTTATTTTCTTCTCTCACTTGAGCACTTACCCATCCCTCACTGATACATACGTCTATCACGTCACCATACCATGTCATCGTTACTTCATGCCACCTCATATGCCATGTCATCATTATCACATCATTGCCATGTCATAAGCCACATCATCGTCACATCATTTATTAATTCACTTCTAAGTATGGTAAGCATACTCTTACGTACATTGGATATAATATGATACACTTCTATGCGTAACAAGCACACTATTGATGCATGTTAATTATGTTTCCCACGCACAACTTTATATTTAGCATCACATATTGTCCAAGTTCACCGAGCCCAAACAAGGAAAAAAATCACATTACATTTGTTATTTTCTATTATTAACTCAACCATGACACCTATAAATAAAGGATTTTATTTTATTACAAACCATCAACTCATAACTCATAATCACTAAAATCTACTCACAAACGCTACTCTCTCTTTTTACATACCCCCTTTTTCTCTCTCTGGGATTCTCGCAAATTCGGACCTTTCAGAGCCAGGACAAGTTGTGCTAGAAACTACCCACGGAAAAAGCTTTCTAAACCAACCGAATCCGACCCAACCATTGAAGATCCAACTTGTGTCCCCCTTAGCTTGGTTCAACCCCCTTTTCCTGTTTCTTTTGTTTTTTTTTTATTGTCTTTGTAATATTCTATTATACTGTTTTTTGTTTCTTTCTCAATTTGTTGTATTATAATTATAACCCATTTAAAAAAAAAGAAAAAAAATGAAAAGAAGAAAAGAATCTGAAAAGATAAAAAGAAGAAAGAGAAAGAAAAAAGGAAAAAAGAAAGAGGAAGAAAATTTTTTTTAATGTTTTAGTAAAGAAATGAAAAATAAATAAATATATATAAAGACAATAAAATGAAGAAAATATATATAAACCATTTTATCACTTAGAAAAGCATTTTTCAATAAAAAACAAAAATAAAACGAACCTTTTTAAAGTTAAAATTTCTTAGAACTTTCCAAAATAAACGTACATTTTTCTTATAGACATGTTTTATATGATTCAAACATATTTTTTTATGATTTAAGCATCTTTTCCATGGTTAAAGCTTCTTTTTATAATTAGACATCTCTTCCATAGTTTAGGTATCTTTTTTATAGTTAAACATGTTAGCCTTGGTAATTACGTAGTTTATGAAAAGTTGCATTTAGGTCCTTTGAGATTTTTCTAAAAAGTTTTATCACCTAGGATTTTTCTAATGGACCTTTTTTCAAAAATTAGGATATTTTAGAATTTTCTCAAAAATAAAATCACTAAATTAGGACCCTTTTCTCTTAGGTATTTTTCTTAAATGAAATGAAATGACTAAGAAACGTAAACTCAACCTCTTTCCAAATTTAAAATTAACCCACTAATATTTTCAAAAAGAATTATGTACATTTGATCACGAATAGAAAAAACATAAGCACCTTCGAGGCGATGTAGAAAATAAAAAAAAAATTAGTTTTTCCACTTTTAGTTACTTAATTTAGTGAAAAATGAAAAAATCTTAAATTTCTTCTAATTTAGTTTAAATTTATCCAATTTAAGATAATAGGACCCGATTCATTAATTAATGATTGAAGTTCATTTTTATAGGATAGTTTTGAAAGATGATTTTAAGGGATTAAATCTAAATTTAGAAAGTTGATAATATCCGTAAGGGTTTAAAAAGCTTAACCTCCAGACTCGATTTCTGGTTCTTAAAACCGTTTATAAATTTGGTTTTATTGAAAAGACTAGTAGCTAAATTATAACCAACCTATCCAATTGATTATAATTTAACTTCTTTTCCCAAGTCTGATTGAATAGCAACTCCAAAATATTCTCAAAATACAAAAGAACCGGTTTTCTTTAAGTCCAAGTCAAGGATTAATATTAAATGAGTAGGGTTTAATATTGACTGGTTTAAAAAAAAAAACTTATTTATAAAAACTGGGAAAAAATTAGACTCGATAGGTTGGTGACTCCACTAAAGACATCAAGAGGGTTAGCCATCCAACTTTCCAAATTTAAAATTAATTCTATGAAATCACCTTATTGAGTGTAATTTATTTATTTATTTGTCTATTTATTTACTCATTGTTATTTTTGTATATGATTATACTAACTATTTTACTTTTTGTATCTTATTTGTAGGGTAAAAACGGTCAAACCCGAATCATATTAGGACCTTAGGACGAAGGGGCCATTGTGTAGGTTTTATGTGCTATAGTATAACCACTGCTCGACGTTAATTAGGCTATCCTTACTTAAGCTTAATGTGACTAATGAAAGTATTCTATAAAAACAAGCGAAGTCACAAAGATTAAGGACCTTTTAAAACCTACCCTAATTGTATATATTCCCCTTCAAGCTTGAGTTAATACACTACACCAAAGAATTACAACCCTAGTAATGTTCAAGTGCAATGAATTTTTGAAAATAACAGTAGGGTTGCAACTTAAGAAGTACTATATTAACCTTAACAATCCTAACATCAACATATTTCTACATACTTTCTCTTATTGTATTGATAACTAATTCTTGTCAATAAAATGTGTAGACCTAGAATGACAAGTAACCAAGCAAACAATCAGGAGGATAATAAGCTATAGGACCTCTTTAGGATTCATGAGTAATTGCTGAAAGATGAAATTGCCTATCTAAAAGAGAAACTCGAATGCTCTAAAGCTTATAACCAAGCTTTAAGGGCCCTTCAGGGACAGGTCATTGGGGAAACTTATGAAGTGCTAGAAGACCTTAAGGCTCATTTGGAGACTTAGTTTAGGGTTTTTAAAGTTCATATCTAGAGAGTCTAGAATAAATGTCAAGTTTTGAGAATAATTATTAAAACTTCTTCCTTTTTTTTTTTGTATTTCAATTTTCCAAAATAATAAAGAGTTCTCTTTAACTTATCATTCTTTACTCTTTAAGAGTCTCTTTTGTAAATAGGTACTTCAATAATCTAACCATTCATTCTTTCTCCCTTAGAGAAATATAAAAAAGTCTCATAAACTTGTAAATAGAACCCTAAAAATCCCCATTCTTATTTGTAACTTGATTTCTTGGTTTCTAAAACTTTATCTTTCTCTCTCAAAACAAAAAAAAAAAAAAAAAGAGAGAGAGAGAGAGAAAGAAATTAGAAAAAAATGAAAATGAAAAGAAAATTTGCTAACGGTTATAAATCCTTATAGGCTTAACCCAAATACGAAGGAGCCAACCCAAGCCCAAGCCAAAGCCTTTGGCCTACTCAAGCAACTAACCTAAATGCATCCAATCTAAACGAAGCTATTTGACTTGTTAAGGAAGCCTGGCCGCTTGGCTCATTCAATCTAAGCACTAACCTTGAGCCCATTCAGACAACCAGTTTAAACACGAACCCTTGGCTACTAGGTCCATCAAGGCAATTGACTTAAACCCAATCCTCAGTCCATCAAGGTAACCAAGCCAATCTGAAACCCCTGATTCATTTAGAAAACTAAGCCCAATCATAAGCAAAGTTAAAAAACAACCTAAGTCTCAAAGTCAAACTAAGTAAAAAGTATCAAAATTGGGGCATGTTTTGAGAAACTAGGGCATCTGGTAAAGTCAATCTCCACCTTAGGGCAGATAAATAATAAACTCCTCTTTAAGGAATTGGTAAGTTACCTTTTAAAAAGTTTAGGATGAAAAAAGGCAAATTATATCCTATACACCAATCCTTAAAACACTTTGAGAGTTGAGCAACATAATGGTAAGGATACTTTAGACTTGTTCCTTAAAAGAGGTCTACTTTAAATGTGATATGTAGATTAAAATGAAGTTAAGCATTCATTTTCAAATCCTAAACACAATTATCTCTTGTCAACCCCGTTAGACTAATTTAGAGGATTTTCAAATTTAAACCCTATCAAGAACCAGCCTATAATGGGGTAATTCAAAGGTTAAGGTCATTAATGAGGAGAAAAGGATAAAATTGGTTTGTGGTTGCTTCAGTAACATTAAATTCAAAAACAATTTTTTTTTATAAGTTTTTTTTCCTTTTGAAATGAAAAAGAGACTAACTCCTTTTCAAACACCTTAAGCTTATCGATACCTCACCCAAACCCATTTACTAAAAATCTATGGAATTAGGGTTTTGAACCTGGAAAAAGCAAAAACTCGACAATGGAGATAGTCACTTTTTTGGGCTAAAGGGAAATAGGGCAACGTAATAAATTTTGAAAGAATGGGGCAACAAAAAAATAATTAAAAAAAAAAAGAAGAAAGAAAAAGAGGTAGAAAAGTTAGGCCTAAGTGTAAGACAAAAGCCCCAAAGGATATATCACTTCCTAGCAGGGGCAACCAAACTAAATCAAAAGGGCGAGAATTAAAGACTGAATAATCCCAAAAATGTGAAGCCCTAAATCACATTCCAAAGCCCAAGAATACAAAACCTCTATGTCCATGACCTTTATTGAGTCACACAAGGTCTCTCCATCCACAATACCCTCCACACTCAACAAAAGCTATTCCGATTTTAAAAGATAATTTATTTTTAATAAAAATTATTTTCGAAATTGAAGCAAGTATACTTGTAATTTTTCTTAAAGGTTCTTGACTTATACACTCAGGATAAATAAAAGTATTTCCTTCAAAATAGACCTTTTCATTAGTCCTTTTTGAAAGACTTTAACCAAAAGCCTTAATTTATAATAATAAAACGAAAAAGACTTAGTAGATTAATCAAAGCATATCACTTACAAAATAGGTTATAATTTTTAGAATTGTAGTTAAGAGCGAAATCTAGAGTAAGAGTAGTCATTTTTCTCTTACATTATTGATGTCCAAAGCTTCAAGGATTAATTTCTTTTACTATCTAAATTATAATAAATTCAAAAAGCTATCATGATATTTCCTACGCAAACCTTAGATGTTTCAAGCAAAATTCTTTAGATTCCTCGTGTAGAATCATGAAAGGTTGGAGTGAGTATATATAAAGGTAAATGGTATCCTAAATCCATAAACGAACCACGAAAGAGGTGGTTTCGACTTATTGTCTGATTTGGGAAAATGCTTATATCAACCGTTGAATCTCCAGCTTCAAATCTTTCTCTAAGCTCCTTCTGAGTACTTATCTTTCGTGGTTCTGGAATCGTCATATCCATAATATCAGCTTTCTTTATCTTCTCATCCTTGAGCAATTGATATATTACCAGTTTAGTCCGGGTCCTATCCTTAAGATTCATATTCTGCAAGTACTCAACTTGCCTCAAATTCCAAGCTATCCCCTCAAGTGATAGAGAGACTATGTAGATCGATCTTCGGTTAAGAAACTTCAGCAACGATCATATTGGTTGAATTTCCATGATTCGGTAGAGGGTTGTTACCCACGTTAGGGGCAAGAGTCTGAATGAAATCTAATTGAACTAATTTTACATCGACAAGATCCTGGATCTTATGTCTAAGTCTCCAGCACTAATCTATAGAATGCCCCCACTTGCCCTAGATGATAATCACAACGAAGCTCTAGGTTATAATCCCTCGATCTTTGTCTTTCCCTCAGTATTTCAAAAGTTAGAAGGTTCTCTTTCCTTAGTCATGCAAGAACATGGCTTAAAGGGACGGGAATATGAGTGAACTATCTTCTTTGGGGGTGATTATTCTAATTTAGATTCAACAGGGGATTAGGTCCTCTTATCATGGCTACCGGGGTTACAGGTCTAACAAGGTTGCCAGTATTGATAACACTTATGGTTGTTTCTTTGATTTTGTTGGAAAATCTCACCAAAGATTTCTTCTTCTCAACTGCTTCAATATTAGGAAGCCTTCCGATAGCAATAGCTTCCTCAATTCGGCACCTTGAGGCCACAATTTCTACAAAGTTAGAGGTAGGGTGTGTCACACCCCGAACAGGAAGAGTCATAACAGTCCTGCCATATAAACTAGCCTAAGATAGAAACTGACCTCACAGCTACTATCGTAAGTACAGTTCACATAAGGCGTGCATAGCTTAACCAACTTGAAACGTTTATTTTAACACCTATTAATAACTAAACTTATGATAGAGTTTTACAAAATACCTATTCTATACCACCTATTATCTAGTACCACAACAGTATTGACATAAATGTCTTACATTAGAGTTATAATTTACAATCAGAGTTTATTAAAAAGTTACAGGTTTGCAGACTATTTATATAAATTAAGAAACTAGTGGGCGTCCTAGAGAATTCCCAGTTAGTTTCCTCAAAAACTCAAAAAAAAAAAAAAAATCAAAAGCCCAAGTTCAGTTGATTCCTCCTTCCTCACTTTCCCAAACAACAGCACACTAACTTAGAAATGATGGTATCAGAACATCTTAACCCCACTTAGTGCTTACAAAAGAGTTTATAAGGATATAAGCACAACTAGCTCAGTAAATGAGATGGAGTCAGAAGAGTACTGTACAAACACAAATAAGGTTAATAACTATGATGAAATACAATGGAATCAATCAAATAAAACATCACACAATATTATCCAGTCCATTGTGAGGTTAGAGAAATTACATCCACTCTAGCCCGAATTGAAGAGTTTCATCACAACTCAAGTCAGACCAAACTTAGGCTTATGCAATAAAGAACACTCTTCTCCTATGACCGCCTTCAAACCACGACCTCGAATCTTACCGCGACCTCCTCGCCTGTTACTTAGTTCAACTAAGGATGGAGAAAAAACCATTTCAACTATCCTCATCGAAAGAAGTCAATATTTGGCCTGACACTCTTAATTGTTTCCCTTAATGGGTGTTATGCATGTCCAATTTCCCCTAATGAGTTTGCTCGCTTGGACGCTATCTTCGAAATCTTACATGAAAACCCAAGTTTTAAACCTTTTGGTGAATTAAATATTTTTTTTTTTTTTTTTTGTGATTTTTTTGTTCTGTTGTTTGCCTGTTTTTTGTGTTTTTTTTTTCAATTTTTTTTTTCTTTTCTTCTTTTTAAAAGTCAACTAATCAAATAAATAAATAATAATCATAAGTAAGAAACTACATAATTAATGAAAATTTTATTTACTAAAGCTGCAAATTTATTAATCATAAGATCCATCTTATACAACAAACTAAAAGAAAAGAAAAGAAAAGAAAAGAAAAACTCCTAACCAATTTTCTTAAAAACTTAAATCCTATATCTACAAGAGTCAACGGATCTGACTAGGATGAGCTTCATCAACTTTCCTCATAAGTCTTCATACCGTAACATCCTCTTCTCAAATCTTACACCTCAAGAATTGATTTTCCCCTAACAATCTCTTATTTTCCAACTTTAACTCTTCAATGATTCTCTTACTTTCTTGAGACTAGGCTTCATCTCTAGCCTGTATGGTATCTCAATAGGCCTGCTCAGTGGGTGAAAGACGTGCTAGTTCTGGCTCGTGTTTGAATACATCTAGAGCTTCATACCGTATCTTTATAGTCTTCTCCAACTAATCATAGATGAACTACTTAGTGGCTCGGTATTTTTTGACTTTACCCCTCAAAGTTCTTACATTGACTATCTTCTTGACTTCTCTCCATTGCTACAACTTCACGAGTTCTGTTAGTCGGTGGATCAGAGTAGCCATGGGTAGACAAGGATCTTGATAACTCATCATAACGACGTCTAAGGAGTCCCTATAGGCTATCTCTTGAAGTAGACCCAACTATCTAATAACACAAGCTGGGAAATATCCTGTATAACCCGTAATATTGATAAGGAGGACTCCTGTATAGTCGACGCACCTCAAGACAACTTGAGTGCAATGGCTCCATCTAGCTATCCACATAAAGTCTATTAGCTGCATTTTGCTGATAACTAATACCCATCCATTAAACTGAGCTTCATCTGGTACCTTGAGGTGGCAGGCAAAGTCGTCAATCAGATTCATATTTTCAATAGGGGACTCTCTGAGAAGATTCCCTCCATACCCCTATATGTGACTAAGAAACCACACAATGAGGATTGTAGAGTTAGCTACGAAATAACCATGCCCCTGCTTCTTTAGGTAGGTGAGTGTCCTAAACTGTTCTGCCAATAATGCCAGTATATAGGATTTACCGGCTAGGAATTGAGTCACTAGCTCAACTACCCTATAATGGACTTAACCATGTTTGAAGAGAAATAGCACTATCCTAAAAATCGCTATGATAAATGTGTTGACCCTCTTCTCAGCCCATAATTCATATCCTCCATAGAAGATCTGACGATATCTCTAATAAGCATCTAGGCTTAAAAACCACTCCATTAATCTTAGGATATTAAGACATTTTTTGCCCTCTAAAAATAAGGATGGCGCTAAGGCTAACTTTTTTACTCCCAACAACGTTATGAAAGCTTTCTCAGGCTGAACTCTGAGATCAGGGATAGTTATGCCTACTTTGAGAGGTAGAGCACTAAGTAGCTACGAATATTCTTCTAAAGTGGGCGTCAACACGTACGGGCTAAAATAAAAAGTTATAGATTCTGGATCTTAGTAATGGATAAGGGCCTAAATTAAAGGCTAATGGAGCTAGACCCGCATAAGGGATATGACTAACCCGATCTTCTTGCGAATGTGGTCTTGCTTATCGAGTGGAAGCTGGTTCAACCAATCTCTCAAGATGGCCTCGAGGAAAGAATACTTGTCCAACTGGGCTCCATGGACGGGCTCTGGATTGATACTACCTTGACTTTCAATATCTATATTACAAAAAATATAAATAAAATGAAATGTAGCAACTATTTACAATGAGACCACTAAATTTAAAATAAATTTGAATATAATATTAATAATTTTGCAGTTTTTTCAAAAATTTTCTTAGTAAATTACACAATCTTTCACTCACTAAGAAGCAATAAAAATGAAACACACATAATACTGGGAAATAAAATATTCATAGAGAAACGAGCGTAATCAAATATATAAAAATGCCATATGTTACACATGTATGCAATGCAATAAGGGTCAGTAATTAATAAATTATAGAAAATATGATGAATCCGCGGTTGAAAAATAGGATTTAAAAAAAAATGAAATTTACGAATACTTATATTATAAGGGTTACTAGGCTTTTTAAATTCTCTCTTTCTTGAACAATAAGATTGAGCTAATTGCAGGTTGATTGGGCTTTTCCTATAATTTAGGAATAACTACTCCTTTTTCAAAAAGGATGATACAAAAGGGTAGAGTCTACAGGTTTCAAGCTCTATAGCTGCAAGGCTTTCCAAAGAAAAGCCTAGTGAGCTTGCTTATCACCGCCTGGCAGGGGTAAAGACCCTAGCGACCTCAGGGTTACACAAAGGCAGCCCGTCCTAAGTTTCTAAGGTAGTCCAAATCCAACCACATCTAAATACACCAATGATTACTTAAAATAAAAGAACCCCCTTAACCCCTAAGAAGGCCCATTAGGCCAAGCCTTTTTTTTTTTTTTAGGGTCTACATCACTAAAAAATAATTAATACAACTATAATACAAAAAAGAAAATAATAATACAAAAGCCTATCAATAATTTTTTAATTTTCACATGGCTAGCCTACTAGGTTTTCTCAATAGAGTCGCCAATTCTGTCGAACCCTATTTCGTTTTCCTTAATTTAACCTATATCAAGCCTAACCCGCTTAATATAAATTATTCGACATTAAACTAAAGAAATACTTTTCATTAAAAAAAATTTTAACTTAGAGTCACCAACCACTTCAACTAGTAACTGATAAAAAATGAAATTAGGGTTTTCGGGTGGGAAAACCATAATTTGACCACTAGTCTATAGATATTTTAAAAAATTTTGATTTTTAGAAAATTAAACCAGAAAAACTAGGTTCGATGGCTAACCTATTAAGTCTAAGTCACCATGTAAAAATTTTAAAAAAAAATTGATGGGCTTTTATTTTTATAATTTTCTAAAAATGCTAAAAATATACCTAAATAAGGAAAAGATAACTAAAGTAATTTTTTAACTATTTTTTATTGCCAATTTCTAAGAGAAAGGGAAAACGATTTTTTTCTTTTTTTATGCGGTTACTCCGAAGGTACTTACGTATCCGCTAATCAAGATTAAACTGACCATAGTTCTCTTTTTACAAAATTTTAGTAGGTAGATTCTTTTTATTTCAAAAACCGAGACAAATTTACATTTTTAAACAATTTATTATTTAAAAAAAAAACCTAAGAAATCAAATTTTCTCGAATTTAAAGAAAACCCTAACTAACTAAATATTTTTGAAAAAATTTCGGTTAAGATTTTTTTATTTTTAAAACCACTACGTGTCAAAAATATCTTTACTAAATCTTAACTATAAAATCCACTAAGATACAGTTAGATATGTATCTTCATACATATCTTTTCCAATACCGCAAGATACTTATATTTTCAAAAAACACAATTTTATTTTTTTAAGAAAAAACTCAATTTCTCAATTAATTAAATTCACTAAAAATTTCAATTTATCTAAAAAATATCCAATGATAAAAATAATAAACCTGCACTAAAACAAAAATTAATTAGAAAAAATAATTGAATTAAAATAAAATAAGCAACAAAATGAAATAAAACGATTTTTACTGATGAATCGAGTCACACGTATTGATCATACTTTGGATTTCGTCTACGAAATTGGATTGTTAGACGTTAGGCTTCTAGATTCAGATCATGGAAATTGGCTTCAAATCATGTCGTGGAATTGGTGTTGGATTTGGATCATCTTAGAATTGGAATTGTAGAATTGGATTGGAGAGTCAAGGAATTCATCTTAGAATTGGAATTAGCATTGGATTTGCGTCATGGTTCGAATTGCAGATAGTTTTGTGGATCGAAATCACAATGTTAAGCAATTGTGATTGTTATTCGTTGGTCAGCAGCATCATGTATGTGCTGTCTATTTAGCAATTCAATTAGTGAAGTGGACAAAGCTATGCGTGTGGCAGGGGACTATGGTGAAGATGAATTGCTAGATATTGGATTGCCATCAGTGGAATTTGCATAGGGACTTTAGCTTGCATCAGGGTCTTCGAATCGATGGGAATCTTGTAGTAAATGTTGCGGCTTTGTGGACGTTAGGACATAGAGCTATTCGGCTTATTGCTCGGTCTTGTGCGGCGTGTTGATTTAGAATTTCTGGATGGAGGATGTAGCAGGGGCATCGACGAAATGTGTTGTTCTTTGTATGTGAAATAAGATTATTAGACGTAGGGACTGTTTGCTCGCATAGGACAAAGGGATGCGCAAGGATTGATGACGACTTTATGGAGTTCGATTTGTTTTCTATTGGGACATCTAGCAGCTGATGTTTATATGAAATTGATGGCGTATTGGATTGGTTTGTGGACTAAAGATGGCTTTCTGGAGTGTTTTTGAATGGGGGTTCAAGTGAATGAACCATGGAGTTTATGATTTAGGTGAGTGAATTGTGGAAAAAAATCCAAAATCATCATCAATGTTACCTACCAATTTATAAACCCTCAAATCAAATCTTTCATATCATTTTAAATATAGATTCAATTTCAACAAATCAAGATACAAAAGATAAGATAATAATTCTTTAAAGATTTGACCTAACTTCCAGAAACCCTACTTAATTCGGGTTCCTATTTTTCAAGGCCCAATTCAATCCAATAATTTAATCTAGCCTAATTAATAAATTATAAATTTAATCTGACCCAATATAATTTAGATAAAGTATTCTATTTTATATCGAACTAGACCAAAATTATTTTAATAAAGCCCAATTCTCCAACGACTTAAAAATTTATTAAATCAATCACGCTCATTACCCGATTTGATTTTAAACGATTTGACGCGACTCGGTTTAACACGACTTGACTTAATATGGTTCGACTCATCTCGATTTATTACGATACAATTCAATATAATACGATACGACTCAATACGATGCGACGCGACTCTATACGATACTACTCTCTCTTTTTTATTTTTCTTTTCTTCTTTTTTCCTTTTAATTTTCGTTTTTTATTATTTTGTTATTTTTTTTTTGTTTTTATTAACCTGGCTCAACTAACGAAAAATGAAAAATGACAAAAATAAGGTATCTACATACACACCTTCGTGTTATGAGATGTTTGTGTTTTATTCCTAATCATAAGGGTAGTCAAGAAAAGCTCGATTTGAGACGGTCTAAATGTGTCTTTCTTAGATATGAATTTCATCAAAAGGGTTACAAGGTAGTTAACTTGCGTGAGAACAAGATCAAAGTCAATAGAGACGTTATGTTTTATGAGCATTTGGTTCTGCAAGCTCTGCAATCAGAAGTTTGGAGTTGATATGTAAAATTTAAGGCAATTAAATAAGTTGTTTAATCAAGCCCAAATTTTACGACAAAGTTAAGAATATTAGTAAAAATAATCCTGTGAGTTTGAATTTAAGAAAATAAATAATAACATAATCAAATATTATAATACTGAATTATATATATATTACTCGTTATTTATCAGAAACGTGTAAAACGAGTTCCAATAACTAACGAATCAATAAAAATAAATTATATGCACATTAAAAATTATAAAATAACATAATTAACATTTTAGAGTACTTATTTGTACCATATATGTATTTACGTACAAGTAAAAATATTCAAAATTACTTAAAATAAGCTAAAATAATACTAAATAATTAAGAAAAATTCATAAAAAAATAAAGAAAATCAAGGAAAAATAAAGAAAAGTTTAGAATTAAGGCATGGCATGATGGGATTAAGAAGAAGAAAATTAACCAATCAAATTGAAACAATTAGAAAGTAAAAGAAGAAGAGATAAGGGACATGTGGCAAGTAGAAATTAAAAGAAAAACCTAAATCAACCCTATAAATTCAAAAACTCAATTCCATCCCTCATTTTAGTCAATTGGGAGCTAAAAAAAATATTAGAGAGAAACCAAAAAAAGAAAAGTAAGAATATTTACAAAAAAAGTGTACAATTAGGACTTATAAAAAGAAACCAGCCCCGACAACCTCCTGAAACAAATCGGCTGCCACCAATACACCTTAGGGCCACCGCCTATGGTTGCCAATAACCTTAGAGCCACCACTAGTAACTAGAAGTTGATAAAACAATAAGTCTAATTTTCTATCCAATTTTGTTTAATTTATTAAAAATATCAAATTAATGTAGAAAATTATAAAATTTTGCATTTTGAGGTATTTATATATGTAGATTTAGGGGGAAATTTTAGATTGATAAATTAAGTCCTCAAATATACAGTGCTTAAGAAATCCTGAAACTCGAATTTGTTTTCAATTTAGATTTAAATAGCTTTAATAGTGTAGTTTTGAGCTCAAAATTTTTATATAGATTATTTAGAGTATTTGTAATAGTACTATGAAATTTTCCAAAAATTAATTTTCAAAAAATTTAGTTAATTTTGAGGCCTTAAAATTATACATAAAGAGTGATTTTTAGGCTTAATTTAGTAATTAAATGTTAACTTAGTATAAATACTGATTAAGCATGGAATTAGGTATCTTCAAATGTTCTTTTTTGATGTAGTATGATATTTGTAGTATTTGGAGAGTTATATGTAAGTATTATGTGTATTAAGTAATAATTATGTGTAAATTAGTAATATATGAAATTGGAAAATTAATAAGTAGAAAAATTAGGTAAAAATTAACGGTATTATAATATTAGGAGTATATTAAGAATCTGATTTGAAACTTAAATTTAAGTAATTATATGAAAAATGTAAGTTATTTTCCTATCGGGAGCAAATTTGATAGTTAAATTAGAAGTAGAGTATGCCATGTAGACTAGAATACGAATTAAGGACTAAATACGAGATTTAGGATATCCAAGTGTAATATAATTAATTTTACATAATGGTTCAAAACGAGTTCTTAAGGTTCATGTATAAAACCGTAATAAAAAAACTATATTAGAACCTAAATCTAAAACGAATTCAAAAATTGAATCAAAAACTAGGCTAGAATAGATTGATGATAAGTAATATATATAACTTAGATAATCGAGTAAAATCGTAATTTAAAACCTACATGTTATAAAGGTATAAATACTAAAAGAGTATTTATATTATAGTACAAGCAAGTACAAGTTGACCCCCTATAGTGAGTTGAGTAAGCAAGTCAAGGATCTCAAGTAAATTAGATTCAATACATCGTTGTATTATAGAGTACTACATTACAGTACTTAGAGGCTTAAGATTATGTTGTTTATGCTTATAGGTAGATGTTATTGTGTATGCTTACATGTCGCTGGTTATTCAACTATATTATGATGCCTTGTTGTGTTGAATCGCTATGATTTGTATAGAGTAAAATTGTTTAATCATCCTAAATTGAATTTAACCATATTTGACTTAATACCTTAATTAAACATACATTACAACCCTTTAGAGAATAGTTAGGATTCTTCAACTAAATACCAACACCTTCAAATGGGATTGCGCTAGATAGCATAATGATCCCTTTTTCACTCTTAGTTGAACTAAATGATAGGAAATGAGATCGCGGTAAAGATGAAGGCAATGGTTCAAAGGATACCCATAAGGGGAGTGGTACCTCTATTGCACAAACCCGGGTTTGGCTATGCACTGTTGCACAAACATTGAAACTCCTCAACCTAAATTAGAGTTAGTGAAATTACTTTAATTTTACAATAAATTGGACCACTTTATGTGATGGCATTTGCACATTACGTTATATTTAATTAATTGCTTAAATACCTTATTTGTGTTTCATATGCATTCTTAAGTCTCCGTTCCGATTTACTGAGTTGTTGGTTACTTATAACCTTATCGATTTTCTTGCAAGTACTAACTGAGATGTCACGCTATAACTATCACAAGGTTAGTTTCTTTTTTAAGAGCTTTAGGAGAGTGAGGATCAAACTGGATGATCAATCGAATCTTTTAGAGTTCAATTATTAACTCTTAGGTTTATGGGATGGTCTTGTAATATTTTACTTACTAGACTACTATGGCATGTAAATATTTCTTAGGATTATAAGATAACAGAGATATATTTATGTAAATATGACTTAAAGTTTCTAGTTCTATATATAAATTTTATCAATAATCTTAAATGAGTTGTTTACTTTAAAACGAGAAGTTGTGGATGCTTTGTGGAAATCATATATATGATAGTGACTATAAGTTCAATTACTATTATAGGTTGGTTTACACAATAGGATTATTGCAACTCTACTGTTTCGGGGCATAACAATTTCCATTTAAACACAATCTATAAGCCGATTCCTCTATTTACTCAGATCGTAAGGCTGTGCAATTTCCTTATATTGATCTTTCTGATCCCTCATTGTCTTTATTTCCTCTAATGACAATGTACATTCTAATTCCCGTATACACAATCCTCCTCCTGTTAATCCTATTCCAAATGCTCCAAACACTACTTAACTACTACTGTGCAAGTCTAATAGAATTCATACATAGCCAACTAGGCCAAATGACTTTGTACACCAGTTACACTCTGTTTCAACCTCACATAATTCCCCTTCTTCTTCTCCTTCTTATACTTTGTTTACTATTGATATTTTTAGCCGTTACCCAACCGAATATGTGAATTCCTTAGCACATGTTCTCGCTATCCAAGAACTAAGTTACTATTCTTAAGCATCTAAAACATAAGGATTGGGTTGTAGCCATGAATAAAGAGCTAGAAGCTTTAGAGCTCAATGATACTTGAGAACTTACTGAGTTACCGTTGGGTAAGGAAGCAATAAGCTCAAAGTGGGTATATAAAGTGAAAGATGGGCCTGATGGGAATGTAGAGAGATATAAAACAAGACTAGTTGCTAAGAGCTATACTCAAGTGGAGAGAATAGATTATCATGATACTTTTTCTCCCATAGCTAAGTTAAGAACCGAACAAATTGTTCTTGCTCTTGCTTCAGCTTCTAATTGGCTAATACATCAAATAGATATCAACAACACCTTTCTTAATGACTATTTAGATAAGGAGATTTACATGATACCCCCATAAGGGTATGCAAGGGCTAAAACCAACAAAGTTTGTAAGCTTAAGAGGTCTTTATATGGTCTAAAATAAGCATCTAAAAAATGGAACAAAGAGATATCACAATTTCTTATTGCTAAGGGCTTTCACCAATCTAAGAGTGATTATTCTTTGTTCACTCATGAAGATGATAGAAGGTTATTGCTTGTTTTATTGTATGTAAACGATATGTTGATTACCAA
This sequence comes from Lumnitzera littorea, assembly GCA_024138015.1. Classification (NCBI taxonomy): domain Eukaryota; kingdom Viridiplantae; phylum Streptophyta; class Magnoliopsida; order Myrtales; family Combretaceae; genus Lumnitzera; species Lumnitzera littorea. The sequence goes on from JAMXBB010000012.1 coordinate 24,985,175, forward strand.
ACCTAATGAAGAAGGCATTTCTTCTCTCAAGTTTGCTCTTCATTGTACATTTACTATTAAAGACCTTGGACTTGTACATTTCTTTTTTAGGCTTGAAATCCACCGCTCTAATGGTGGTATATTGGTTAATCAATAGGAATTTATTTTGAATATACTCACTTATGTTGGTTTAGTAGGTTGTAAACAATGTTCTGCTCCTTTTCCTTATGGGCTGAAGCTTGATAGAAATTCTGGTGAGCATTTATCTAAGCCACTAGTGTTTAGGAGGTTGATTGGTAGGCTTTTGTTTCTCACCTTAATAAGGCTTGGTATTTGTTTTCATGTGCATTACTTAAGTCAATTTTTATCAACCCCATAGGTTCCACATTTACAGGCAACACTTTGTGTTGTTAAGTACTTGAAAGGCAATTTATATCCTAGGCTATTTTATTCTTCCACTAGTTCTTTTGCTGTTACTGGTTTTGTCGTTGCAAACTGGGGGGTCGTCTTGGTTTGACAGAAAGTTCATTACTAGCTTTTGTGTTATGGTTGGAAATCTACTTGTTTCTTCGAAGACTAAGAAGAAAAATACCGTTAGTAATTCCACTAAGAAAGCCGAATACCAAAGCATGGCAAGTCTAAGTAAAGAACTTCTTTGGGTGTCTTACATCTTGAAAGACCTTAGTGTGAATGTTTCTTATCCTCTTTCTTTGTGTTGTGATAATAAGTCAAATCAACTCATTGCTAATAATCCTTGTTTGCATGGTCGTACTAAGCACATTAACGTGGACATTCATTTCATTTGAGATTACATTGCTCATGGGATCATTAAGATAGTTCACGTATCTTCCTTTGATCAGCTTGTAGATCCTTTAACCAAGTCACCCACAACATAGCAATTATGCCTCTTCTATTCCAAGTTGGGACTTCAAGGAAGTCTAACTTACAGGAGGGATGTAAAGAATATAGATACGTAGCAGAGAAAGTTTATATAACACGTGTTATTCATTTTACTTTGGTCAATATAGTGTTAGATAACAAAATATAAATACTACTATGTTACATTTTTTCAGTTAGTTAATTCATTCCATCAATTACACATACACATTTCTTTCTCTCAAACTTGACTTCTTCTTTTCTTTCCTCTATTCGAATACTTTCATTCGCTTCTCCTACAATGATCAACATAAGGCAACTTCACAAGTCTGACAACCAATTCACAAAGGGGTAGTGACTTTGTTACCTAACTTGCATGTTCGTACTGACTCCCCTAACAGGATGAATCACCACCCACCTAACTGAAATAATAATAATAGTAGTAATAGTAATAGAACTTTGGTAAAGTTTGTAGTTTTAAGCAACCAAACTAAAAAACATTTTGCCATCTGGGACGATGAACACCACTCTAGGTAGGTCTTTTCCACTACTTAAGGTGGATGCAACATCAGTCAATAGTGGTTCGTACGACCTATCCATTGTTGTAGGTTGCAATTCGCTCCTTGGTGCATGTAGGTTATGTTTACATGGGACTAACATGTTAGAGTATAATAATTACTAAAAGTATCATGTTTTAACATGTTAAAATGCTAAAACATAGCACCCATTTCATATGTTTCATATAAGAATAATTGAATCAAAATGGTCAAACATCTAAAATCAAGGAGCATAGATCAAAAGGCAAGAATTCTAAAGAAGATCTAGCCTTCAACCCAATGTTTTGCTAATGAAATTCAAATGAATTAACTTCATCAAAATATTCCTAGTGAGATTCAAATGGAGTCTTCTCCCTTATTTAGGCATATTCGAAAATGTTCCGTACAATTCATTTCAACAGAAATGACAACATTTAAGCCAAGTTATAAAAAAAAAAAAAAAAAAGAGGGTTTCATTCTAATCTCCCTTATGAGATACAATTAGAGTTTTGCACAACTTATACTTACTTAATGACTTTTCTTAGATGTTTCTTCTTAAGATTTAATTTTTTTCTCATATAGCCTAAAACCCTTGTTAGCTCTTATTTGGCTCATAATATTAGTGCTTTCATGGCTTGTTGTAGAGTAAATTTAGTTGGTGATACTTTTCTAGCTTAATTATACTTATTTTTGTCTTTCTTTATCACTTTAAGTCATTTTAAAATTATGAGAAATGAAAACAACTTTTCTAGCCTATTATTGTTGTTTATATTATATCATGGTGACTAGATCATAAAAGGTTCATAATTCGATCCTCTTGTTGTATATATTTCAAATGGGTTCCAATTATCATTTTTAATTTAATTCTACCAAGGCAATGTAATATAAGAACTTTTAGTCAAGGAAGGACGTAGGATCATATGATTGGATGGGTCCAAAATTTTATTGATTAAGTCAATATTAGCAACACCGATAGAAAATATCCGCTTCTTATTACAATTATATTATATATTATATATAAAAGGATTTTATTAATGATTGCACCCACAACTTTTTTCAAAACTTTATAAGATAGAAAAATACTTCAGTGAAACGATTAAGAGTACTTAGAGCAAAATAAACTTTTTAATAGTACATGTAGGAATTAAAATCTAACTATCAATCTATAAAAAGGATAAAACAAAATTAATATATAAAAGTCATGCAAGTTTCATTTAATAATATAAATCATGAAAGATATTTCATAGAATATTGCAAGTAGGGGAAAATGAGCAATTTAACATAAATAAAACTACACTACCATTTCTTTTCTTGATAACTTTGCAAATTTTTTTATTAGCAATGCAAAAAAAAAAAAAAAAAGTCATTATGAATATAAGTTATTATGTGATCAATCATTCAACAAAAAATATTTATTTTCATGATATTAACTGTAAAAAGAAGTATTACAAAATCTAGCTATATGATTGTTATTATTTTGATAATAATTCATACGATAAAACTGAAACCATATGATTGTTTATTAGTTCTGGATTGAACTAAAACTGAACCACAATTTGCAGTATAATTAGATTCCCTCTCATTTTGAATTAATCACATTTATTTTCTTTTAATTTTGTTTTGTTCATTTTACCACATCTTTGTATTTAAATTGACATTTTCATTTTTCAATCACACTTTAGAGTAACGAAATGCAAGTACTTTCGCTCATTTGGTAAACGAATACGTATCTAGAAGTATAAATGTTGAGTTTTTAAGATTAGAACAATTTAGATTTAATAGACAAAACAAAATTGATAATATCAAATTAGAAAGGATGTTTTTCTACACAACACAAATTAGAATTTTTATTTATTTTTTTAAGCAACAGAGTACGGTTTGAGTTAAGAATCTTAACATGTCATTAGTTAGTGGTAATACATAACAAGTTGTAACATGGCGTTAGAAACCTAATGGGACAAAATTCAAAAATAAATTATGGGATTGGTATCCTTAATTTATCTTGAGCTATTTTTAACATAAGAATCAAGTTTATGATTTGGAAATAGTCTCAGGTTGATTTTTTATTTTTTAACGTCTTTGTCATTAACTAATGAATTTGATTATTAGTCTACTTTTCATAACACGGTTATATCTCAATAGACGAGCAAAAACGTATTTCCTTACAGAATCAAACTGAAACAGAAGAATCTTGTTTGTGGTTTGATTCGCTGCTCCTTTCCAAACAGACAAACTGCTTTAAAGCAATTGCATTTAATTTCTTTTATATTGATAAATATAGAAATTCTATTTCACCAATACATGAATAGATTGTATTAAAAGGTGTAATTGTTAATGTTTTGAGGATTAAACTAGTTCAAATTCAACCGAAATAAATGAAATTAATTGCTTCGAATAAAATCAGGGATAATGACGAACGAAGACCAGTAAGTCAGAATTTTTTTTTTTTTTTTTTCTTTCTTTCTTTCTTTTTCAACGGCAAGATATATGATATATCAATTCAGTTCAAAACATTGCAGTGTAGCTAAGGGAACCAAATTGTCATTTTAATAAGTTAATATGGTATGACGATGCACAATAAACTGGGTTGACACGATCCAAGTTGTTTCCGGGCTGGTACAAGGCACAACAGTTCTCATTTGGCATTAACATGAGCTGGGTCTGATAAAGAAATTTCCAGCACACTTTCCCAAAACTATACTTAAATTGAACTTTTCTCTCCAAGTCAATCTCTTTTTAAGTCTTCGTGAGTCTTGGTTTTAAGAAAATTGCAGGAAGTTACATTGCAACTTCACATAGAAAGAATCACATTAATTGTCACCTTGTGCAATTTCTATGCAATTGTCATCGCTTTGCTTTTCTCATCAAGTTGTGGTATGTGGTGACGCTTAAGCGTTAAGCCCATTCTATATAAGCAAATGAGATGATGTGAAATTTTCAGTCCCGCAAATTTGACCATGGCAACTACCCTTATATCAAAATGGTTTAATAGTAGGAGCTTCATGAAGCTAATGAAATCCCCCCGTCTCAATCAAAAACCGAACTTGTCTTCACTAAATGAGCCATCGGTTGACAGCCAAAGAAATGATAATCCACCAGCGTCTTTAAGTTCTTCGAAAAATATTATGACTAATGAGGATAAGTATACCGGGGTATTTAGACACTTCGATAGTAACCAAGATGGTAGAATATCTGTCGAGGAACTGAGTGCATATTTCGCGTCAATGGGCGAGACATTAACACGAGAAGAGGCTCAACGAGTGATAAGTGAATTCAATTCGAATGGCAACGAGACGATGGAATATGAAGATTTTGTTCGATTGATGGAAAGACACGAGAACAAGGACGATGATCTTAAGAGGGCTTTTGAGATGTTTCAACTAGGTGATGAAGGTTGCGGATTCATCACGCCCAATGCACTCCAATATATGTTCAAAAGACTAGGTAATAGGAAAACGTACGAAGAATGTGTGAATATGATAAATGCTTTTGATCTTGATGGTAATGGAGTGATTGATTTCGATGAATTTCAACATATGATGGCATGACTTTGTATATTTGAGAAGTTCGTCATGGAGTATCCTAGAATGCATTAATGTACTGAACAAAAGCAAATCCAAGAGTTCTCGCTCGTTTTTCTCTCTGACTTTGAAATGTCGGCTTCCTGTCTTTTTTTTTTTTTTTTCCTACCCCACTTTTCCTTTTGTTGATCGTTTTCTTTTATTAGTCAGTCGTTCCAACATTCACTTTGACAGTACCCTCCTTAAAACTAAAAAAAGAGGAGTCTCGTAACTCTCTAAATTAATGAATTTCCTCCATTTAGAATAAAAAAAATAAAAAGAATCCTCTTCATTTTTAGTGTTTCAATTTCCATCCATTTTCAAATTAGTAATTAATATTAAGTAAATTTTTTAATTATCTTATGATATTATTATAACATCACCTTAATCCTTTAATTTTAATCACCGTTTACGTGTGATAACAATTTTATTTTTTATAGGAAACATGTGCCAACATTTAAAAGGGAAAAAAAAAATGATAGAAACATGTGATAATATTTAAGAGGAAAAAAATGATAGAAATTGAGAAACGGGAAACTGTAATCCGAATCCCTCTTTATAGAACTAGAATATATATTTTAAAGATGTTTACAAATATTGAATAACCTTTTAAGAGTTATGAAGAGTCGGCAAATTTATTACTGTATACCTAATGGAACAAGTATAACTAACCAAACCAGCATTAGTGTAATATAAGGTTAATGCAATTTTGTTTATAAAAATGGAAGATTTTTCAAATCTTTGTCCTAAATGTAAATAGTGAAAATTTTAATAGCTTCAGCTATTATTGTTTGGTTACATAGTAGTCTGCTTTCCGATTCATAACCTAATTTTTTTGGACAAATGGGCCCCTCAGCAATAGTAATGTGATCCAATAATTTACTGCAAAAACTTCTTTTTCTTTATTATTGACTGGGGAATTAAAAAAAGAAAAAAGAAAACCTTATCATCGAATAATTGTAATTTCTTTAGCATAATGAACTGCAAACGCAAATTTTTTATATTGACATATACTGCTATTGCTAGTTCAGTTACGTTTTAAGAAATCGGATGCTACATGGTGTCTTACGTTAATTTATAATTTGACCCAATAGCCTTGTTATTAAGCCCACGAAGTTAATGACAATAAACGGAACTGATTGAGTGCACCAACAGCCAATTAATACTTTATTTCGGAGCCGAAGGAAAATCGGATATCATTTATTAAGATCAACAAATACAGAAATCAGTCCATTATGGCAAGAAAAATACAAAGAATCATAGTATAATCAAAAGAGTAGCCTCTCAAGAAGATCGGCTATTACTAATCCAATCCAACGGACACATCATCCTTCTAGTAGGAGCGAATGACAATCTAATTTACCACTTTGCTTGATGAGTGGCTATTTGGAACTTAGATGAAATCGAACCAAAAAAGGCCAATCATGCAATAAGAAAATTTGTCCATCTCAACGTTGCCACACCCTTTCGCAATTGCAAGCCTGGGGCCCATCCAGAATTAGCTGTTGCTTCAGTTATTTCTGGGGGAGGAGGCTGCCAATATCCATGTTTGTGCCTCCAACCACCACAGGTATCGAGTCCCTCGAGACTACCCTCGTTCCGCTGTTGTTGTTGAAATATTGAGATGCTGTTAACGTTCGGCTTGATCTTGTTAGCATTCAGGGGCTGTGAATGCATGCTGATGTGGGATCCTGATGTTCGAAGCTGATGCATTAGGGATCTTTCTTAAAGATTGGTTGTAACGATCAACAGAAAAAGAGGACATACCAAGATGTCAAACTGAACGTGTTGTGGCATCTGATCTTCCAAATGCTCTAGAGAACTGTTGCGACTTGGCAAAGAGCAACACCATTTCCTTCTTGCTACATTCAGAATATACAAAGCAATCCCTGTTCCAAACATCAAGGGTTGTCATTGCAGCTTTATTGATCATTACTTCCTGTTAAGAAAATAATAATAATAATAATAAACCGAAAATAAAATTAAACAATCAACAAGAAGATCTAACGTGCAAAACCCAAATGTGGGGAAAAAACCCCAGATCACAAAATGCAAAATCTTGCACTATCAACAATAATGGGTTTACAAAATATTTCTTTATTAATTACACTAGTAGTTAAACGGTTTTCACCATATATAGTGAATTTCAATAAAATTATAATATAAACCAAATTCACAAAATCGCGAAAACATAAATTTAATCTAAACAATTGAGAAGGATTTACCAAAAATGAAAATAATAATCTTCTAAAACTCTACATTATGAATCTAATAACTGAAGTTTCATTACAATCAAAATTCGATAAGCCATTCAATTATAGATTCAGAATTACTCTATTGAATAAGTTTTATAACGAAACAATAAGTTACGGATGAGAAACCAAAAACATCGTCCCACCTATTCTAGACTATTTTTCATCCTTTTCTTTTTTCCAAAATCAAGACCTTAGCTTCCTTTCCTTTTCAATTCCATACGACCGTTATTAATGGATTTCTTTTCCTTTTTTCTTCTCTCCATACTCCTTTTTTTTTCGTCTTCCAATATATTAAGGTTTGCTTTTCTTTTCTTCTTTTTCTTTGTTAATAGGTACAAATCCACATATGAGTTAAACCCATATACCCAATAATCTCCCCCTCTAACTCATATAGGAAGCTCTATTACACTAGCTAGCTATCAACAAGCAATAAGTTTTTCCTTAGACAGGGCTTTAGCCATCATGTTTGAACCATTATCATCGATATGGATTTTGTTTAATTTTAAAAGCTTCTCCTCTACTACTTCTCAAATCTAATGATATCTAACATCAATATGTTTTGATCTAAAATGGAAAGTGGGATTCATAGTAAGATGTATTGCACTCTAGTTGTCACAATATGAATTTAAATTTTCCTAAGCTTAACTCAACTCTTCTAAAAATTTCTTCGTCCACAAAACTTGCAAGCTTTCATAATAACAATATATTCAGCTCAATAGTGGATAATACAACATATTTTTGCAATTTAGATTTTCAAGACACCGCTCCCCTTACATAAGTAATTAGGTAACCTAATATGGACTTCCTAAAATCAAGATCTCCATCCATATCAGCATCTGTAAACCCCTACAATATTGGTTTACAATCAACAAACTGTAAACATAACATGGAAGTGCCTTTAAGATACTTGAGAATCTATTTAATTGTGGTCCAATGCTCTTTACCTATATTTGAGAGATAGTAGCTGCTAACACCAACAGTATGAGCAATATCCAGTATTCTGCATACCATGGCATATATTAGACTACCAATTGCTGAAGTATAAGGTATCTTCTTCATGTCTTCTTTGTCTGTCTCACTTATAGGATGTTACTAAGAACTGAGTTTGAAATGAGCTGCAAGTGTAGAATAAATAGGTTTTGCTTTACTTATATTGAATATCTCTAACACCTTTTTTTAGGTATCTCTTGTTGAACATAAGGTTCATTATTTGATTTTGATGAGAATAAAACAAAAAATATATAATTGAACTTATTGTTTTTGAAGAAAAGAAAACAAAATAAGTGGATAATTAAACTAAGTATTATTTGATTACTTTGAGATAATTAAATAAGTTGAATTAACTTGCTTAATGATTAAATATATCAATTATCTCTACAAGAAATTTAATCTTTTTGAAGTGGTGATCAAATGATCTTAAAGTTATATTGCAAGGAGTATTAGTTTGTTATGTGTTAAAAGAATTTTTAGGTGATATTTGGCCTACCAGGTTGATTGCTCAACAAAGAACCAGGCTGACGATATAAAGCCCTAAAAAACATAAAGAAAAGCTCACTGACCTGGAAGAACCAGCTTGCCAGTTCACTTGCCGGTAGAGTAATTTTTACCGACATGCCAGTAGTTCAGAGTACTAGCATGCCGGTAGTTCAATTTTAAGTAGCCGTTAGAGCATTTAATGCATGGCAATATAAAGAATTTAAGGAGTTGTTATAAAACCTCAACTACTCGACCAAAGGCTTTTAAGATTTAATATTCTACTACAACTTAAAAACATTCTCTTACATTCTTGAGCTCATTTCACTTCTTCTTGGTCTCTTGTACACTTATTTACTATCAAACAAAAAAAGACATAGTTATGTGTTTGAAAGTCCTCACATTTGTAATCTCAAGTAAAGAAAGTGATTCTCTTGAGTTAGTTGTGATAAAAGAGATTATGTAAGCTTGTGTAGCTCTTGGAACTATTGGATTACAAAATCAATAAAGTAATGTGAAGTCCTCGGTTAAAGGCATTGTATGTCCGTGGAGACTAGGGGTCGGTCCGAACTCCATGTTATATCCGGGCTTGATCTTTTTTATCCATATCTCTTTAATTTCCGCATTCATTATTGTTCTATTGTTGTTTTAATTACTCTTATTATTGCATTTAGTTATTTATATCAAAAAAGAATTAAAATTTATCCTTAAACTCAATTCACCCCCCTCTTGAGTTTAGCCTAGTGTTCTTCATCTCTCATGTGATAACCACTATTTTTTGCTCTTCTTGTCACTTATAATTCTCATACCGAGAATCTGGCATGTGGGTCCTAGATCTTTCATGACAAAAGACTTACTTAATGCACTCTTCAGATCTTAAATCTTCTTGGTATTATGGCCAATAATCAACATATCATCCATATATAATAAAAGAATAATAAATTCACTACTATCAAACTTCTTTATAAAGACACAGTGGACTAATGCAGTCCTCATATATCCTTGGTCAATCATGAAAGAGTCAAATTTTTTATACCACTTCCTTAGAGCTTGTTTCAGTACATATAAACTCTTCTTCAATCTACAAATTAAATGCTCCTTACCCTTGACACTAAACCCTTCAAACTGCTCCATGTAAATTTCTTCCCCCAAGTCACCATGAAGGAATGTTGTCTTCACATCTAACTATTCAATCTCTAAATTCAAACTAGCAACAATCCCAAGAGCAACACAAATGGAAGACATCTTCACTACTGGTAACTATCTTGAGGAGAATGTTCTTGCTAATATTTGACAACAAGTATTTTCACCAATGTTTTTAGTTTTAATTCATCCTTGTCCTTAAGATATAATAGCACTTCTACAAGCTAACGTCTTGGCCTAACACCTTACATCAGTCTAAGATCATCCTTTTTCAAAACTCATACATTTAAGAAATTGACCTTAAGAAAAAAAATAAAAAGCCATCAACAAACAAAAGATGCAACATAATAAGATAAGTGTGTTAAATTTTGATAGTAAATAGATTACAATCCAAAATTGCTTTTTCAACATTCTTAGAATGAATATACACCACCAAGATGAAACAGGTTAAGAGACATTTAGTCGCCCTGCTTCACCCCCTTAAGGGTTGCGAATACCTTGCAATTTTATCATTAATTAGATTGTAATAATTGTAGTCACACACTTCATCACCAAATTAGTCCAAGCTTAGTGAGGATTAGCATGAGAAGCATTGCCTTAAACAAGTCTCATTATATCCTATCATAAGCTTTATTCATACCTAATTTCAAGGTATGATGCATCTTATTACTACCTCACTTGGTTTTCAAGAAGTGAGAAGCTTTACAATCAACAATATTTTTGTCATGGATGGAGTAACTAGAAACAAATGCTCTTTAGGGTTCAAAGACTGGGTTAAGAAGGAAGCATTATAACCAATTAACAAGTACAAGAGAGATTATTTTAAAGATAAACTTGCACAAACTAATTAGGCAAGAACATTTGACCTCTTAAGATTGAGCCAGTTTCAGGACAAGATAGAATGATGGTATTGCAATTTTTTACTTCTCATTATCACTCCGCACGATTTGAAAAGGTGAGTATACATTTTGTTCTAGTGTACAAAGCATTAGTAACTTTTTTTATAAGCTTGGTTTAAATAAAGTGTAAAACTTTTTCAAGCATAGATTAGCTACTTGATTGAATTTTTGTGACCTTTGCACATTTAATTGATCAAATAAGGGAAACATATTTGTTATTACTCCATTTTAAGTTTTATAAATAACGAGATGCAATTAGATGAGTGATTGTCTCACCCATACTTTCAATGGATTTGGTACATGCTATGGATTTAAATTAGTGGTAGGGAATTTGGAGTATTTGTTTGTCTTCATTAAAACCATATTTTGAAAATGAATGAAGGTATGCTTGAGAACAAATAACACTTTAAGTTAGTATTCATTCCTTACTATAAATCACTTTTGAAAGAAAAATCAATAATATGCAAATTACTTATTATGTTTAAATTAAAAGCTACACCCTACGCATTTCATTGAAAAAAAAATTAGGAAAAGTTTAACAATGATCAAATTCGTGCAAAATGGATCGACTACATAAAAGCATGAAAAGAATTAAATTTACATGAAATAGTACTAAAGTCATGTCTCATGTATGCAATGAATTGTGGGCACTAAATTGAATTATTGTAGTATAGATCTAATTTGAATGGCAAGGTGAGCATAGTGGCATAGCAAATTTGATAGGCTAGATGCAGATCTTTGTTTGAATATGAGAGTTTCAATCCTAATTCAATCACTAATGGTCTAGGGTTTTCTTTAAGGGTACTAAAAAAGAGATCACCTTGGGTAAAGAGAGAAACGTAGCGAGAAGGGTGTACCTTTAAGCTAATGCGTTAAAGTTAAATGTAGATGGCCCTTGGGTGTCAACAATGGAAGCAGTGACAATTAGTGGTGTCGTTTATGATGGATAAGGTCAAGTTGTTGAGTATTTCTCTACTTGTGTTCATGGGTTTATGTTAAACGAGTAAAGATGATGGATTAAAAGAGAAGGCTTAGGTTGGCTTTAGATAAAGGATGTCATGTGGTTAACTTGGAGATTGACTATGAAGTAGCTATTAAAACACTACAAAATGAACATTCGGTATCTATTAGGCCTCTTGACCTCTTTGGGCCAAAATTAAAAGATTGGCTCATCTTGGTGGCTGTAATAGTTTTAGTTTTAAGTTTCGTTTTATGAATAGAAAAACTAATTCTGTAACCAATTGAGTAGTGTCATTTACTAGGAGAGGGTTATAGCCCTTAGATTGGTGGTTAAATTCTTCATCTGCTCTCTAAAATCCTATCCATTTTGATTTTCATGTTTCTTCTTATTTTAGTCGTTCTTCATCTTTTGAGGTTTATGCAGACCCTGGGTAATACCTCTGATAAAATATTTTGGTTTTTATCAAAGGAAAAAAAAAAATTGACTTATTGTGTCCTTCAAACAACCTAACAATAAATTGGAAATCAAAGGAGATAGAGCTCCCATTCGAATGGCTAGCACTAGGTGAGCTCCCATTTGAATGGCAGGATATGGCACAATGGATTACTTTGAGCTCCCATTTGAACAACTCCTTTTTAAGAGTTGGGTAAGGTTTAAGAGATTAGAAGCATATGGGCTTCCGTTTGAGTCCTAGAATTCCTACCAATCAAACACCAAACCTTAATCCCTAGACGTAGTATGCACAACATGTAGCTACCATGCAAGCAGCATCGCCTTGCCATCCATATGACATGACATTTTCAATATAAGCTATTGGTTTTATCAAATTGAAAGCATTCCACTTTTACAAATAATTTTATGGTATTTTGAAGTGCACAAAACTTGGAAAAATTCAACTTTATGCTAATTTGTGGACAAGGGTCTTGTGAACTTCAACATGGTTTCCTCTAATCTTATCACTATGTTTGTTTTGATGTTTTTCATGCCTTGTTTGTGCCTTATTATTATCTTTATCATGAGCTAAACTTATTTTAGTAGGTTTGTCATCATTTGATGGAGCTTGTGCAGTAAGTTCCATATGTTGCCATTGCATATGTGGATTTTGGTTAATGCTTGTCCATGAAATTTGGCACATCATGATTGACCCTCGACTTTATTTAAATGCCAATTGAATGGACTTAAAAATTTCATTTGAACAAGATGTAATGTTTTCAATACTAACATATGACATACGGTTTTGATCAAAAACATTAGAATTCACTTATATTATGCGGTTGAAGTTGAGGTTGCAACATGTGATAGTGCGCAATCTACAATTTCAACTACTGTCTAGCTTGTTAGATGAGCTACTTATTCACCAGATCCTATAAGAAAACCATGGAAAAAAAAATGGTCTCGCTATAGAGAGAATTTTGCTACCACGAGAGAAGGAAGTTCTATTGAATTCAATTTAAAACTTGAATAGCCATTATCAAATATAGATCTAATGTATAAATTGCATAGATCCCAAAGGATAAGGAATCACAATCCCATGAATGAAAGCACTTGAGTTTCTCCAAATTCACTATTTAGAGTAGCATAGTAGGTTTAGTTAAGATCATATATTCTATATTTTGGTAGCTTATATTAACGTGGGAGACAAAAATCCAGTGCTTAGTTCAAAATTCTCCATAAATCACTTGGTAATCTTGGGTTTGTGTTACTGCCAACGTATTCAACGCACTGAAGGATTAGGTACATGTTTTAAGATAGAAAAAATATTATTGCAAAACCCGCAAACATTATTCAAGTAAAGGGAAATTGATATCAACAATGAGAAATAATAGTGAGGATTTCCAATGAGTCTCCAAATAAGCCTGCACTGCATGGCGAAATAGATATTTGTACAATTCTAATATCTTGGTATATTGTAGTAGTAATAAGAAATTACATCATAACAATAGTAGCTGATTCAAGCGGAAGTCAGTATGGATTAGTTTGAACAATTGGCTACCACCTATATATATCTTCCGAGTATAAAAGGAAATATGAACAAATCGGTAAGTTCCATTATTCTTCCTTTACTTTTTCTTAATAGTTCATCAACCTCGCTCACGAGCAATATACAAATAAACATCAGAACCAATAAATCAATTTATACAGATAAAAATCATAACCATGAGAGTACAGGCGAGGAGAATTCAAACCATAGAGTTATTTGAACCAATACAAACCTTTTCATTTGTGTAAAGTAATAGAGAAGTTTCTTGGACTGTTCCTAGTAATTAAGTATTATATATATATAATTAAGAAAAAAAAATAAAACCTAAAAGAAATTAATTGTAATTAAAAGTCTATGTGGGCTTCTGGTAAACTTAGATTAATGGATTCAGCTTATTTTCTTGTGAGGCGGCCGAATTGAGCCATAGCGATGTTGTTCCCAAGGTCGAACGATTAACTGCAGGAAAACTGCGATCGAGGCAGAGTTAAAACCATTGAATCTCGAACTCAAAGTGGAACTCGATTTGTAATTAAAGCTCTGTTTGTTACAAGAAAAATATTATCGGGAAAATATTTTCTCCGTTTTTACTTATCTGTTCGATGCAAAAATACTTTTACAAAACGCTTTCCCTAATTATTCTTCCATTAAAGGAATAGCTTTTTTTCTTAGACAACGACTCCTTCAAGACAGAATGTCATCATCTGGATCATATTTATACTCCTTCTAACTCTAGCAAAATGATATTATTTTATTTTTGTTGTGATTGACATAAATTATAATTAATCTTAAAAAGAATTTAAAGAGCCAAAAGAAGAAAGAAAAAAATAAGAACTTCTTGAAAATTATTAAAATTAACTAAAGGGATTGTAATGATGCAGATTTAAAAATTATTTACTTTTATACTTTTACTTTTAAATAAAATATTGAAATAATTCATAAGGTTACCAAAAAAAATTTAATACTACCAAATGCAAGAAACTATTATCATCTTTAGGAAAATATTTCTAAAAGAAAATATTTTGTGACAACAAGAGTTTTTACTTGAAACAAACATGGTCTAAATAATTGAAGTTCAAGTAAATAAACAACTCGATTATCTCTAACTTGAGTTAGACTTGATGATAATATAATCAAATTCAAGTGAATATTATGTCAAGTAAGATCCATTGTTTTAGTTCATTTTCAAACATAATCAACATATTACTCCAAAAAAATTTTCCACTAATAGCTATAATTTATCGCTGATTTTCATTACTGACTAATAAAGCCAATCTACTCTGCTAGAATCCAGCAAATTAATTGATATATGTTTAAGAATCGCTTTGTTTCTATTTATGATCATTGGGCACATACGTAGGTGAAATTATTGAGTAACGCGTATAGCATACGATATGCTTTTTGGCAGCATCTCTTTTGTTTTTTTTGTGTGTTTGTTTTGCCCGGCAAATTCTTTCTTTGACCAAATTTAATCAGGACATCTACTTCTTTTCTAATTATGCAAGGACAACGGTCTGAGACTGGCAGGAGCAGGATTTCTGGTTTTTTCTGTCATTTGCTACTAACGAATGTCTCCTTTCCATTTGTATTATTTCAATATCAGGTAATTTATCCTAATATGTGTTATTAATAGTTGGAAGTTATAAAGAAATAAATGAGGTTAGATAAATTCAAATTTTTAAGGGAATTAGAAGATTACTCTCTCTTGTGAATTCTCTAGAGTCGACTCCACTTCTTAAACTCACCATATACCATTACCTTTCCCTCACCTACCCAGCCCAGCCAACGAAAACAAATAAATAAGAAAATGAATCAGTTTAAATTTCAGTAGAGTATCATATTAAAGTAGATAAAACTTAATATCCAAGCCTTTAAATCGTACAAAAACGTAAATATTGTCAGGACATGGGTCATAATTGACGGGTCCTAATAGTAATCCTACTAGAATTTTCTGACCAAGTCTCTGTTGATTAACTATCAAAAAAATTCTCTTCCATTCTTCTTTGTCTTGACAGGGAATCCTGATCCTGATCCTGATGCAAAGATTGGGCATTTATTTTCTGCAAGGTCATGGCTACATGTTACCTAGCACTGTCTTCAAAAGCATCTAAGGATTCCTCATTGAAAATGTCTTAGATCTCAGCATAGCTGGTTAGGTGGGCCGGTCCAGGAAATAATATTTTTGTTGTGCTTATTCTATACATATGCACACTGTACACAGGCTATTCTACAAGGAAATAGTTGTCACATATCAAAATTGATACGAGACAAAATTGTTACGTTAATCCTGGTGGGGTCTTCAGAATCTTCTGATTATTCTATAATGCACTAGTGTTGATAGAACGAGGAACCAAGTCCAAGTCCTTTTAGTACAGCATTAACATAGCCACCCCATGGCTATTTAGTATTAGAAGAGTAAAACTACTGTCCATCGCTCCTAATAATCTAATGAGACCTATAATACTATTCCCTTTTAAAAAATTGGGATTTGGGTTTGGGACTCTAGAAGGCCAAAAATATTACATATTCGTGAATATGAAACCCAATTTGACCGGTTTTCACTCCAAATTATCTAATCAAACTTTTAAGGCTATTCACATTTTGAAAAATAGGAAATTTTGGCTTTACCCCAGAAGTCCAGTCGACAGAATTTCTGTTCAATGGTTTATAATAATCCCCACAGGCATTTACGTCCACCTTAAAAACATTCCAAATTCTGCTAGTTCCTCAACTAACCAGTAAGAAAACACCATGAAGCAAGTTGTGCTCAGCTTCCTCGTACTCAATTTTGTTGCTTCACATGTTACCACCCAGCAAACATATTCAGGAACTGCAGTTCTAAGTTGCAATAGCAACGACACAGCAAGACCTTCATCAAATTATCCGTATACCTGCAATGGCCAAAACCAGTCTTGCCGTGCTTTCCTTATCTTCAAGTCCCAACCCCCTTATGATTCAGTTCCCACTATTTCAACTCTCACCTCGGCAAACCAAGAGGAGCTTGCTAAAATCAACAATGTATCACAGCTCACGGTGTTCCCTGTAAACAAGGAAGTGATTATTCCCGTCAATTGCTCCTGTTCTGGTTTGTATTATTGGGCCAGAACCGTGTTCAACATCCCTGATATGCACAGCACCTACTTCACCATTGCAAACAACACTTACCAGGGTTTGAGCACTTGCGATTCCCTTAAGCATGTGAACCCAAAAAATGAGCTCGAATTGAGGAATCAACAGGAAATACAGGTGCCACTTCGATGCGCTTGTCCAACAAGGAATCAAACTATGAAAGGCACAAAGTATCTATTAACATACTCCATAAACTGGAGAGACACTATCCTGGGCATTGGCCAGAGGTTCAATGCAACTGCAGAGGCAATACTCAGGGCAAATGGAGTTTCTGAAGATAACCTTACTATATTTCCATTTACCACCATCCTTATACCCCTTAATTCTGAACCTAAAAGTTCAGAAACTGTAATTCAATACCAGCAACCTACTATTCCTCCTCCACCAGCTTCAATCCACTCGAATAAGTCATTCAAGAAAAAACTTTATGTAGGATTTAGATTTGCAACGACTTGTTCCATTCTACTACTTGCTGGTTCAATCACATTCTATACATTATACAAGCAGAGGAAAGCTGCAGTTGCTCGTTTCAGAGGTAAAGGAAAGAGAGGGCACGTTTTGCCAGCAGACCTCCGTGTTGAAATAGCTAGCTTGGAGGAAACACTGAAAGCGTTCAAATATGAGGAGTTGAAGAAGGCAACAAGAAACTTCAGCTCCTGGAAAAAAATACAGGGTTCTGTTTATCGTGGAGTGTTCGGCAAGGAAATTTTAGCTGTTAAAAGGATGAATGCAGATGTTTCCATGGAAGTGAACATTCTAAAGAATATAAATCACTTCAATTTGATACAGCTTAAAGGATTCTGTGAAGTTACCAGCAGTTCCTACCTAGTTTTTGAATACATGAGCAATGGATCATTGAAGGAGTGGCTTTGTGGTAAGAACTCCAAGAAGCTTCATAGCTGGAGACAGAGAATCCAGATAGCCCTGGATGTAGCGAATGGCCTCCACTATATTCACACATTCACTAAACCTGCTTATGTTCACAAAGATATTAACAGCAGTCATATTCTGCTAAATGGTGATCTCAGGGCAAAAATTACAAATTTCGGTCTTGCACGAGCAACAAGGAGGGAAACATCTGGGTCTTGCTTTGTGACAAGCCACGTTGGTTCCAAAGGTTACACACCACCAGAATATATAGAGGCAGGGCTGGCAGCCGTGACACCAAAGATTGACATCTATGCTTTTGGCGTACTAATGCTGGAGCTAGTTACAGGAAGGAATGCTGTTTTTCTACAGGATGGACGGGAAGTGCTCCTTTCAGAAGAAATTTCATCCATCATGGAATTAGAAAATGCAGAATCTGAGCTTCATCGCATTCTAGATCCAAGATTACGGAATTGCAGCAGTAAATTAGCCCTCCAGATGGTGAGGATGAGTTTAAGCTGCTTGGAGAAAGAACCAGAAAGAAGACCAGACATGGGGGATATAGTGTTGACCCTACTTAAAATTCAGGCAAATTTGAGGAATCCTTAATAGAAAGGATTGTATTATCAGGTTGCAGCTAGAAGATGTAGATCTGTAGTAGAAATCAATTGAGCTCCTACAAGAAGAAATGATCTTATTTTCTTAGATAATAAAGAAATTATCATACTATTAAATAAAAGAATTACTTGTTCTGTCAATATTGAATTTCACCTCATCGCCAACAAGAAACTGCTGAGTGATTAAATAAGTCTAGACACTTTATTGAACTGATAATAAAAGTAATTAAGGTTGATAAAAAGGAAGAAACATCCAAAGTAGGTACTGATTTGATCACTACTAACAAAAATGACTTTCATGTTTATCTTTCCCAAATAATCAATGTGATTGAAGATGAAGATCTCAATTCCATATATAAGAGTTTTAAGCCTGAAATATTTTGTTCCTCCAGTAAGCATCCTCATTCCTACTAAAAAAGAAAAGAATAGAAGGCAGAACTTTGTTGCCCTTTTGTATAGTACTGGAGGGGATTGTACTGATGAATGGTAATTGAGACATTCGACAGGGAAAAAATCAAGTTGGCTTGCAATAAGCTTATAACATGGCACCAGCATCAATGAGTTAAAGAACACACATGTAGTATCGAGTAAAGCTGACTTCATGGTCACGGCCCAGAGTACCGAGGATGGCTATTGAGTCTTGCCTGAATTATAATCATAGTACCGAGTATTGAATATTGAGTCTTGCCTGAATTATACTTTTTCTCCTCGGGCCGAGACCATTAGAAAGTTTGTAAAACATGACATGATCAAACTATAGAAATGAATGCTGAAAGCTGGGTGGAGGAGCTTATCCTTTCTGGTTTATTCGTCTCTTCTCAGTTCAAAGACAGCTGAGACATCTCTTTGCTTGTACATTTAGATTTCAGTCGATACTGTATCTTGTGTTTGTATTCTCTCTTTCTCTCTATCATCGTTTGGTTGTGTGATTTCTTTAACACCATAGGGCAGAAAAAGAGAAAGGATAGCTCATAATCAAAGCTGGCAATAAACGTGTAATTATTTATCAACTTTATTTAATAACAAGCACTAATGGCAGCTTTCAAGCACAATGAGTTCATGTTAAATACAATACTTTTAATACAACACAGCATTTCTATGCAATGACATTTAAGTTGATATGAAGTTAAATGACTTTCTTTGTCAAGCCAACGATCAATAAGGAAAGTTGCCCGTTATCCGAATATGTTCAAGAGTTTTTTGAAGGCCATACTTGTTCACAGCATGTAGACCAGCCCTAAATCCGCCACCATAGACAGGGGAAGTGTCTGACTCAATTTGGTGTTTAAAGAACTCTCCAAGTTTTTCATCAAATGGAGATCTTGAACTCCTCGTCGATGACCCAAAAGCAGAGGATGAAGACGCTGATGCCATGTTATTGCTGGATCCAGACATGAGCTCAGTAGCCAACCACATGTGAGCTAAGACCTGGCATATACCTTCTTCCACATCTTGACGAAGAGTCGGGTACCCTTATAAGTACAAGTGGAGATGTCAGCTTCCTGAATGTGTAGAGAATAATACATTGATACTATATTATAAACACAATAGCACCCACCATATCTACAGATTAAGTTCTTAGATTAAAGAGTTGTGATAGTGATACTAACCGTGATATGATAACACAGCATATAATTATGCTGTCCATCAATACTAAATGTAATAGCTTACGCATAGCAACAAGCTTAAGCTTTTAGATAGATGATTGCAGTGCTAATCTTATCAGATATTATAATAAGGTTCAAACTCAAAAGCCAGCAAAAGCTTTCTAGGGCAATTAGCATGTTAGAGCACATTATTAACCCATGAGAAACAAGTATATAAGTTATCACATGATTCCAGACATTACAGATTTTAGCAATTCAGCAGAATGAAAATTCTAACAATCTTCATTCCACCTTTGATATTGTTCAGGGAAAAAAATTTTTAAAGTAAAATAAAATAATGAAATGAAAGTTTAACCTTCAAGTCTTAACCATGCATGCATCATCTCATGAGCTAGTATTGTTCCAGTTTGCAACCTGCAAGCAGAATATTCAAATTAATGTAGAAGAGTAATCTTTCAAAATAACCAGATTTAACGAAATTTAATTGCCAAGAAGAAAGGAACATTTCCCCATATTGGTAAAGTGCCCAAAATACATGAAGCCCCATTCTTCTAAATTATCAAGTAATTTTTTTATCAATTTTATAATGAGGAAACCAGCCTTATTCACATTTGCAGTCTGAATTTTGATCCAGAGAAGAATGGAAGTGAAAAGAAAATTTCTGGAGGCTCTGAGGCTCGGAAAATAACAGAATTCTCTACATGACATACCTAGGAAGTCCATACAAAATCAGAATTGCAGTCACTTCACAACGACGTGTTAATTTGTAAGGCTCAGTGATCGTGTCCATCTTCTTTCCTCCCCCCATCCTCGGCCATCTTGAAATCTGTTGAACTCAGGAGAATATAATAATATGTGACCATCTCAAGAAAGCGTCACAATAATCACTTCATGCTATAAAGAGCACTGTGGACATGTAAATGCTCATGCACATTATGCGTTGGTGTGTAGAGAGAGAGAGTCCTCACAGTTCTAATAGTTTGTTCTTCAGAGAGACATAGTCCTCTTGTTTCAGGCATATGATAATGACCCTGAAGAAAAAAAAAGTGTTCTTAGTTTCAATACTTTACGGATCCCACAACAAGTGACCTGCTCATTTACAAGAACAATCAGCATAATTATTTGTCAATGTATCTGCAGCTTTATGTGATCATATAGCATGCTGTTTGATACATGGTCTGTGGCTATAGAGCTTACATATGATTAAGAGCTAGATGTTTAGCTATATCTTGATAGTCTCATATGAGAGAAGAAACTATATTTATAAGGGGAGGATTTGCTGGAAGACCTACCAATTAAGAAAACAAACAATTATAAGAATCCTCATACCTCATAGGTTTACATCAAGGTCCAGCTTTATGCACTTATCCATTCACACTAGTCATGGATGAACTCACCAAAAATATTCAAGAGATGATATTGCGGTGTATGTTGTTTGCTGATGTAATCATTTTGGTGGATGAGACATGAAAAGGAATTAACACGTAGGTTGATACTTGGCATGAAACTTTTAGAGGGAAAAGGTGTTACAATAAGTAAGCTAAAACCAAGTACATAGAGTTCAAGTGTAATGACAGAAGGGGCACGAGCAAATCCTCCATGAAAGTCGGGAAACAAGATATATATTTAAGTGAAAGTTTTGAGTGTCTACTATCAATACCCCAAAGGGATCGGAGCATCAGTGAAGATATATAAATAGAACCCAAGCGAGATGGATGGAAGAAAGAAGTGTCTCGAGTATTCTATTCAATCATAAGGTTCTTTTTTGGGAGTAAAAGTCAGATAACAATCAATCAATCATAAGGTACCCATAGAACTTAAAGGTAAATTTTATAATACTGCTATAAGACTAGCAACAGTTTCTGGATGCAGATGGTGGGAATAAATTATTAACATGAACAAAAGGTCAAAGTAAATGGCAATACTCAAGAGAAAGTTGAGTAGCATCCATAGATGAGGAGATAAGGGAAAAATAAGTTGTATGGTTTGGCCAGACATGGTTCAGGGGCAGCTGTAAGACATTATAATACTTTAGAGACAACTAATATACGAGGGCAAGGGAAACCAAAAAAACAAGGTGGAGAGAAGTAATAAAAATGATACAATTTTTAGGTATTAATAAAAAATAATCCATAATAGAGTACAATGGTAAAATAAGATTCACATAAATAACCCGGTATAGTGGGAATAAGAATTAAGTTTTGTTATTACTATATTGTTGTTGTTGTTTAACAAAGAATTAAGCTCCGTATGAAAGTATGCAAGCAACAGTATTTGCATCCCAAATTATTAGGTGGCATCACTAGTATAGGTAAAGCATATTATAATAACCAGCTATGTAAAAGACAGTGAAAAAATTATCCAAAAAAAAAAAAAAAAACAGGTAAGAAGCTAAATAAAAATGGTAACTACATTCAACTGCCTGCCAGCACAAGATCAAGTCAAAGAATTAACTTGCTATATAAGAAGACTAAGAGCAATTTAACCTTACATTCTTTTCTCCCTCCCTGGCTTCATTTAATGCTTGCCGTTCAACAAGGAGTAAAGGAACTTGCTGCTTCACTTTCATATTCAAGCATTCGTAAAATTCTTGAATATTCAGATAAAGTGGTTGGCATTCATTCGTGTCCATTATTGCCGAGTCTAGACATTCTAAGCAAAGGTTTCGACCATCATTCAATTCAACATAATTAGTTTCTCTTGTCTGCAGAAAAGAAGCTAATGTCAAACTCTCTAGACATAGGTTGACAACTTCATGATGGACTTCTGAGAAAGTATAAGTTTAAAGATTCTTCATGGTCTACCGGTAATATACAATCAACAAATGTTCTAGAAGATAATAGTTTATCACTACAGACCTCCATTCGCTCACAGCTGCAGCACCGAGCAGTACTATCATGTTCATGTGAAGGACAGTATTTCTGAATCCAAAAGGGATGTGCCCTATATTCAATGAGACCAGCAGGATTGGTTGGTATCTGTCAATAGATTTAGTTTCCAAGGGGTAAGAAGAACCTACAAATGATGAAACAATTGAATGCTGAAAGTACATAAATAATAAAAATTAAAAAAAGAAAGAAAGAAAGAAAGAAAGACAAAGAAAATCATATTTTCACATGCAGCTTTAGAGCATGAAAATCATCTTGACACTCAAAATCAAAAATTCATTTATCATGCCCCTTTCATTCAGATGCCATATAATTGAGAGGATTTCAACCAACACCACCAGTAAGGTATTAAGAGCAAGCATCAGAAATTCAGGATAGCTTTACAACAAATAATTCATATCAAGAGTTCTGATTCTATTTCTATATTACTTACAAAATTCTTGCAGACATCACATTTAGGGAGACAGTGTTCCTTGTAGCAAGATCTATGGTAAGGATAGTTGCCTGACATAGAAAACTGCAGAAAATACATGAGAGAAGATCAGGGAGCATTAAAGGAACGTGACCACAGCAAGAAGTATGTCAAAGTAGAACCAGATTAAAGAACAGAAAACAATTCAAAAATCCTCACTGAAACTTATTACTTTATACCTCGTAATCAGATATTGGTAGATGGCAAGCATGGCAGCAGAAACATTCTGGGTGCCAAAAAGCATTCATGCAATTCAGGAATCGTCCATGACCAATTTCAGTACTGCAACCAGCACAAATCCTACAAATTAGGTGTAATGGAAATCAGATGTAGAAGAAAGAAATCTTGAGCGTCTAATATTTCACTTCCTGCCATGATACAATTAGGCATGCTAAGAGGTTAGAGCATTCTCTTTCAAGATGTGGCATTAGGCTTTTGTATCAATTTTATAGATAAAGGTGTGAGCAACAAAATTAAATGTCAATGACATTTCCTTATTTAAGTCTCCAATCCCTTTTTTCTTCTCTTCAGGGAGATCCTGGCCAGAAAAGGGGACTGATGGCCATTGCAAGAAGCATGTTCAAATATGATAGAAGCTGGAAGAAATTCATGAGAGCTGAACCCAGTTTTGGACAAGAAAAAGCCTCAATGAACAAAATTGTAGGACAAGGGACAACATTTTCTTGTCTTCATAGTAACCATGTCTTATCAAAACCAAAAGAGAGGAAGCAAAGAACATATCCAAAAAAAGTCACCAGTACAGGCATTGAGTTCAGTACCTACATGAATGTACTGCTTTTAAAAGATATATTGAGTTGTCAGTGCTGTCTTTTTGCTAAGGAACCAAAGAATTTTGTATGGGCGAATGATGCATTGCCATATGAGCATGTTGACGTTAATGTTCACCCAACCAAAGAAGAGGTAACCTTTTAAATAAGGTCACTATAACGAGACACGATGAAACTGAATAAAAAATTGCAGAATTCAAATGAAATAAGGACATTCTAGGAATAGGTAATTTAAATGTCTAACACTGAAGCATTCATATCAATAATTAGCTAATATTCTTATGAATCTACTAACTTATCCTTTCTTCTAAAGTAAAAACGTCACATATAATGATTTCATTTTAAACTTTGTTGGGAAATGCCTGAACTGGCCTTTGTTGATTAGCCAACACTGGTTAAAGGAAAATGAAGGCTTTAGATAAAGGCCATATCAGCACGTAATGTAACTTCATGGGTACTCCTAAGTTTATCAAAACTGATGTCTGCCTCAAAACCTATTTGTTCCTAGTTCTACCTGCAGTTTCCAATTACTAGCATAGCCAAATACCATTCTTAACATGCAAAGCAAATGAATCAACAGAAATATCTAAAAGATTATGATCAATCTGATGTCACTACCTGTAGCCCATTGGATAATAATATGGCATGGGTTGATATGTGGGTCCATATCCATAGCTAGGAGGAGAATAATCATTCCGAAATCTGGGAGGAGAAAAGTCATTTTGGTATCTTGGAGAAGAATGTCCATTTCTTTGAGGAACAGCATTGCCATTTTGATTATGCGATGGACTCTCGACATTCAAGCTTTCTTGAATAGCTCTGGCAAGTTGCTCGTCTTCCTCCAACAAAGATTCATTGTCTATCCAAGAATTTGAGAAACTATAGACATTGATAAAAATGCAAACAGCTTATAGGATATGTCAACAATGTGAAATGTATGTCTGACATATCAATTATCCAAACAACACAGAGAGTATATCCATATTTTGCATAAACCGACAAACAATTGTAGGGTTCCATGACGCAGACAGTCAAACTCACAAAGCTAAGAAGTTTCTGCATTTTGTAGAATGTCTTTCTACATACTGTTACGATTGTAACAATTTGCTGTGTTTTATAGTGTATGTTGTGTGTTCAGTGTTGTAAAATGTGTTTGCAGTGTTTTGTAGTATTGTACAGTGTATGGGCAGTGTTGTTTTATTATGGGTTGATTATGTTTGTCCTAAGGCTAGATGTTGTAATGCAGTTATGTGCCAGTTATAGGGTACTAGGGGAGTTACTTTACAGTTATTACATGTGTCAAAATTGGGAGTAAAAATAGGAAACTAGCAGGTTCTCATAACTACCCTTTTCTTTGTATTTAAGGCAACAAAATGAATAAAAGAAGTGGAGTCCCACTTTGAAGGAAAAAAAATTATGAGATTTTGATCTGAAGAGATCCAAGGTTCTCTCTAAAATTGAGCCCTTCATGAGATCGTAGGGTTCTTTCTTAAGGAGCCCTAACCAAGAGATCATTGGATTCTCTCTATAATGAGCCCAAAAATTCATCTAAAAATCAATCCTGTAACATATACATAATGACCTAAATTAGCAAACTAATATTTCTCATGCCTTAAAGCTTCTTTTGCTTGAATAGAGAGAGATCAGCTTTCAGACGACAAATGCAGAAAAATATTTACTTTTGTTGCAATTCTTATATCCTTATTAAAGACCAAGACTGATTTACTTATTCCCCTCATACTTTCACAATAACCAAACTAGTCCATAAGCTCAGGTTCCGATTCAATTGGATTCCCAAACATTTAGAAGTCCCCAGTATCTTAAAATGAATATATCACTACAAGTTCGGGGCACCATTCTAGGACAACATAATAACTTCATCAAATACCATTAAGGAGAGCATGACTAGTCTAGTCAAAGGCAAAAGCCAAAAGGTGCACTCAAAGCACATGGCCCTAAAATCTCGAGGCAAGAGGTGCAAAAAGATTGCACACTTGAGTAAACAGAGGTGCAATCCACAAAGTAAATTGGGGAATATGCATTAATTTTATTGCAAATACTCAATATGCTATATCGTATTCCCTCTAATGTCATTAATTTCATACTACATATTATATGTAATCTAAAATAATTTGAGATGTATTGTCTTTCACTAAAAATATTTCTTATCCTTAGAATAACAAAAAAAATTTAAGTAATTAATAATTACTAGTTTCAAATATGGTGATTAGCATAAACATGCGTTTATTTTGGCTTTCAACTTTAACAAATGAAAACGAAAATGTGTAGAAATGAAACTTAAAAGATAGATGACCGTTAAAGGTTCAACAATACAATAAAGAAGCAAACAGGTTCAAACCACAAATAAATTAACTACAATCTACAGCACACAATAGATTACAAGAAATAACTTGACATGGAAAGGCATACACCTCTTTCAAATCACCTGACCTAGCGCACTAGTGCATTCATTTCGCCTCATGACTTTAAGCAACAAGGCACTCACCTTTGACTACACTTAACATGATGCAGTAGAATTAGACCCATTATATTTTCCCCGTAAGTGTCCAAATTGAGAAATATTCATACATTTTGGACAGGTTGATACGAACTAGGGGTAGTATAGTGTTTTTCCTTTCATGTGCAATATGTGTGCGTAAGTAGTATGTGTATAGGTGTCACGTATTAATAATGCATGGATGTATATTTATGTGACATTCACCATTACTTTAGATATTTTAGCTAATCAATACTATAAAGAGCCAGAGAGTTAGTTAGAGGGGCATTCCAGATATTCTTCTTGTTAGAACAATTTGCTTCGATTGTGAGCTTATGCTCATATTTTTAGGTGAGCTTTTGCTCATGGCTCTCGTCTAGAGAGATATTAGGGCTTTGTAGATACAATTCATATATCAAATCAATAAAAGTACATTCATTTTCTCCTAAATTCTATTATTGGATCCTATCAATTAGTGCCATCTCCGAACTCGGACTTGCTGCTACTCGATTTCTTTGTTGGATCTTCCTCCAAATCAGCATTTCTTGCCTTCAACTTGTTCAACCATGACTCACTAGGACTCTCGCATTGAAGATTTGGAGAACTCGATGATGGAGCCGAGAAAAGACTTCACTAACATCAAGTTTCACGTCGCTATGATGAACCACGATAAAAAAAAATTATCAACTCAAGCAGCTGCCATAGGTGGTGATGTTGTCTTGGTTCAAGATTCATTGAAGTCGGTCCAAAATATGCCAGAGAATGCATTGCATTTGAACTGTTCAACGTCTGACATTTCAGGTGACATTTTGTTGACTTCAAAGTCAACTGGAAAAGCTCCAATTGGCCTTCAATCTTAGATTTTCCACGGGGCAAATTCCAATAGTAATGTGCTGTCTGGATCTGAACCACTTCTCAGCAACTTTTCAGCGAACGCACGTTGACGAGCACCAACACCTTGGAGTCAATGAACTCCATCAAATCCAAGCTTCTCGTCTAGATCTTCCTCTTTTCAATGGTTCTGATCTCGCTCTTTGGCTCAGCTTAATTGAACGTTACTTTTCAGTCACTCATACAAGTGACGTGCGCAAAGTGGCGATGGCTTCTCTAAGTATGTGCAGCCATGTTGTCTATTGGCTGCAATTTCTTCAACAACGATTACTTAATCTCACTTGGCCAGTGTTGAAAGAGGAGCTACTGTACTGTTTTAGTGGCTTTTCATTGGCTAATCCATACAAATGCCTCTCTCAACTTCGACAAGTTGATTCTATTGAACATTTTATCGGAGAGTTTGAGTTTTTAGTGTCACAAGCTCCACCAATGATTGAATCTCAACTACTTGGCTATTTTTTGGGAGGTTTGTGGGAAGAAATTCAACTGCAATTGGACACTCTTACTTCCACTTCCCTTGCTATAGTGATAAAGCTCACCAAGAAGGTGGAACATGAATTTGTCTATGGAATTGTTCAGTTTTCTCCTACTGATAACAGTGTCAATCGGTTCAATCCTAAAGCTGATAATGTTCAACATAAGTCTTTTTCTTTGCATCACTATCAACATAATTCTCCTTGTACCTTGGTGTCCCACCATTCTTACACAGCTCATTCCCTCAGCGAACCTATTTCTTCTAAGGAAAGTGTGCCTCTGCATTCTACTATTCGTCATCAGGGGGTAACCAAGACCGAGCCCACCGTTTCTTCTTCACACCATCAGCCTAGAGATGGATGGAAGAAATCTCATGGCCAAAAATAAATGAGTAATGCAGAGTTTCATGACAAGTTGGCCAAGGGACTTTGCTTTAAGTCTGACCAGCCCTATTCTCCCACTCACAAGTTTCCTAATAAATCCTTGCGGGTGATGATTTTGGAAGAGACAGATTTTGGGAATGGGAATGGGACGAAGAAACAGATTTTTTACATCTAGCTCCACAATCTGTTAACAAAGAAGTTAGATAATACTTCTTCTTTGGTTCAAACTCTGTCCTTGAGGGCAAGGGTTGTCTTGAGGGGGGATGGAATTGATACAAACCAGGGTTAGTACAGTGTTTTTTCTTTTATGTGCAGTATGTGTGTAGGTGTCATGTGTTAGTAATGCATGGATGTATGCTTATGTAGTATTCCCCATTACTTTAGATATTTTAGCTAGTCAATACGATAAATAGCCAGATAGTTAGTTAGAAGGGCATTCCAGATATTTTTGTTGTTAGAACAGTTTGCTTCAATTGTGAGCTTTTGCTCATGGCATTCATCTAGAAAGAGATTAGGGTCTTGTAGATACAATCAATACATCAAATCAATAAAAGTATATTCATTTTCTCCTAAATTCTATTGTCGGACCCAATCACAGGTTAGAAGCTCATGTGATCCATTTGAAATGTTTAGGAACCCAATGATTTTTATATATAATAATATTATATATATATATATATATATAGGGAACACATTGAGCATTCAAATCTCATGAAGTAGAGTGACCAATTTGCATCATTAGCCTATTAAAAAGCATGAAACAATCAATTAACCAAAAAAGGAGTACAAAACAGTCATCTCAAAGAGGTCCAGTCTCAGATGTCAATGAATATTGAAAGAAAGTGTGGGAAAAAGAACATATGGGTCTTGCAAATAAAAAGTCCATCGGTTGATGTGTAATGATTAATGGACTTTCAATCTATTTATTCATAATGTACATTTAAGATCTGTTCTGACTCTTTCTTTTCTTATGTCAGCCGCTATTTATTTCTACCGAATAAATGACCTAGAAAAAAAGAATATTCTAATGAACTCCATGGATATCCTTTCGAAATAATTCAAATAACTATACAAAAGTTAGTTTGCCTTATATTTCTTAGCCAAAAATCCAAGTTTCCCCCATCAGACCTTCTCCCTTGAAAAGAAAGAGAACAAAAAAGGAAAATGGAAAAAAGGATAAGGAGATTGCAATTATTTGTACCATGACAGCAAATGTGATAGCTTCCCTTAGAAATAATAAACTCCCGTAGATGAATACCTTCTTTTATGATTCAGCTTGAACCATCTTCTCTAAAACTACAAAATTGCTCAGCAATACCTAGGTAAAAATATTCAAGCCAAGAAAAGAAGCATCCAATACACGTCCCTTATGGGACCATTTGTACTCATGACATGGTAGAAATGAAAATGGCGCTTTCATTTTCCTTCAGCAGAGTGACGAGTTCATGTTATACACTCCCTTTTAATATGAAACTACTTTGCTAATATGGCCACGAACAACACAATGACAAATGACATTATGAGGACTGGAAGTATATGTTACTACATACCAGTTATGCTTGTCTGATTGCAATGTTGCTCTGCAAGTGACAATTGAATGGCATGATGTATATCTTCATTCTCACCGTCAGACCATCCATCCTATTAAATTTCCAAACACAGTTCAGTAATAACAGGGAAGCACGCAAGGAAAATAGATCACAGAGAACACTTAATATCCAAAAATGCTGCCAAGGAACTGAGATTGTTTATGCTGTCTACAGACTAAGCTAATATACCTAGATCATAACAGATTACACCATCTTTTGGTTTTCATTGAGCTTCATTAACTGACAAGATAAATGGGAAAAATATATACGCAAAACATGAAGTTTTGAGATTCATCTTGAGAGTACGAAGAGATAGCCTAGTCAGAGACAAAGATAGGATAGATGTCATTACCCCTGAATCTGAGGGATACCCATGACTCAGATCTCCACAGTCATCACTGCAATGCCCTTCTGATATTTCATGACTTGAACCCTTAAAAATTTTGCTAAACCAATCCATTGAACAATTTATTATCACTTCCTATTCAGGAATGCATTTATCTGCACGAAAGTCATCATACTTGAGAAGTAGAAGAAGATACTAACTATCAGTTTAACATTCTCCAGGTAGTTATATCACAACAATGCAATTTTAATGCTGTTAACATCACACAGAAAGATTCCCAGTTTCTATATAATTGAATAGCTAATGCAAATAAATCAGTTCAGTAAGATATGTGGTAAACCATAGTATAGTCTTCCACGTCCAGTACTGCCAGCCCATGGACCACATCGAGCTTTGATGGCTCTGGGCATGCGTAGGCTAATTATGGCAGCAGGCTAGTCTGAGCAGACTTGGACAAGTTTGCACCGTCCAAGCCTGCGTAAGCTGATAAAACTGAACTATAAAGGAACCAATCAAGTTAAGCCACCTTTGTCTAGTCAACAAAGACAACACTCTATCTCATATGATCTAGTTTTGATTGTAAAAAGGCCTCTATGAAATGTACAATAAATTTATCTTCAAGATCGGTATACAAGTTATCATACTAGCAGATAACAAACATGCTCTTCCAAATTGAGCAAAATACCAGTAGATATAATCTGTATAATTGCCAAACTTTCAAGCGAGAAGTTTCAACCCACCTAAAGTATGTGCAGTCTCATGAATACATAACCTTTAATAGGGAAATCTAAGGGTGCCTTTGTTTCACATAAGAAGATACTTTCTCAAATCCTTATGGTGGGAAAGGCATTGGGAACAAGATTCATTATAAACGAGAGAAGCGATTTTCATTTTTAAGGAATGATATTTCTTGATCACTTCCAATACACAAATTGCCACTATGATCAACTTTTATAATAAATGATAACAATAAATGCAATCCCACACGGAAATTGTTTCCGTATGATAGAGTGACCCCGCACTGGTCGACGGAGCTGCAATAATAAATACTCTAACATGAGAAACATTAAATGTGCCAAAAACATCTTTAGCAAACATACACAACCGACAAAAAGAGAAACAAGGCAGAAGTAACACCCCTCAAAGCTCAGTAGATCAGGAATCTCTACAAATGTGTGAAAGCAACAAAACCCAGATACAAACCCATACATATGAACTCCTTGTATAGAATTATACACCAATTTTTCTTTCTTCTTTCATTTTCTATATGATGGAAGAAGAAGTCAACTCAAGAAACCAAAACGACACGACCTTTACTTCTAAAGCCAAAAATGGTACTAATATCGTTCTAAGAATGAAATGAACATGATATAACAGGTGTAGGACTAGGATAGAATACTTAAGTTGCACGCAAAATCGAAGTGATATTATGGCAAAGTTTGAAACTTAACAAAGGAGGTTTCATGTATGATGCCCAGATGGGGTTGACATACATACCATTTGGGCGTTCAACAAATTTTCTACTCTATTCAAGGTGTTCAGATATTGTTTGAAAATTGCAAGTGTTTGAAATTATTTTCCAGAGTTGGGTGATGATGTAAAAATTAAAAATGAAAAGCAAATGCCATTCTGCTTCTGCCAGAAGACTGAAGAGAAGACCCCTTCAGCGGACCAACATGCGAAATTGATGGTAACCTAGAATCGAATAAACTAATTAGTTAATCTTTACCCAAGTAATCATCTACTTGAGTAGAAAAATCCAAAAGAAAGTGACCCCCATCTTGTACTCTATTTTGAAATGGCAATGCTAGGGCCAATTTTTTAACGGTGTTGTATTAAATGGCTTACTGTGTCGGAAGGGATCCATCCAAATATAATCCGTTAGTAATAACATTTTGTTCATAAGCCACATCATTGGGTTATATACATATTGTGTCAATATTCAATTACCGGTTCTATGTTAGGAATTGGCAGTAATTTCAATTACAAGGCTAAGTAAACAAAGTTTTCATAATTTCATAAGCTTTGCTAACGGTCGTGAGGAACACTTTGTTGAGTTTAAAATTGGTATATTTCAACATTAATTATAAACTTGATAAGTATATATAAAAGTACAAAGTTTTTCATCTAATGTCCAAATAAGTGCTCTAGTTTAATAATTAGGTTGCAGGAAGGAGCAGGGAGAAATGAAAATGAGAAGGAAAAAGTAAAGAGGGAAAGAAAACAATGAGAAAATTGAACTGAAAAATATAAATAGTGGAAGAAAGGTTAGTTAAATACTTTTATAAATTATTTATAGTATCAAAGGTCCTTAAAATTCCAATAAAATTTTTATTATTAAAGGGATATTTATATAATTTTATTTAATTTCCTCTTTGTCGTCTCAAGCTATTTGTCGGTAAAGATTTGGACTTTACGTGTTAAGTAAGCCTATAAAATAGAATACTGTAAGGGAACATTGAAATGTTGTTCAATACAGCCACTCTGATACTTAAATCAGCAAGATGACTTAGAAAGTAGGGAATGCTTGAGAAAAATAGATAGGTTTAGCTGTGTAAAGTGCAAATAGTTTACCATTACATGGTGACTTGATATTTATGACAGAGCAACGTCGACAGTTGGAGAACAGTTAGTAAGTAAAATCCTCTCCTACAAATATGGGAGAGTAGGCTTGCGATATCCAACGTGCCCTACATATGTCAGAAATGGTTGTTGACTTGATCTTTTATCTTTATCCTATATCTTCTAGCTAATAAAGGGTCTCTTCAGCCTGGTCAAGCCGAACCTAGGGCTTAAGCCTAAGGCAATAAGCCCTAAATGGTGAGGCGTATCAGATCTAGATGGGCTTAAGGGACCCATGTCTAAAGGGTTCTATCAATACTTGCCCCCCACAGTCTCGTTGCCGAAGCGAAGATAAGGAGGAAGGATATATGGGCCACTCAAGCATGTGGTTGATCTAACTCAATTTAACTCAAAGGAGCTCAACTTGGTACTACCGTGCTGACGTGGTGAGGGTGTAAGTCCAACTAAGCGGAAGGTCAAGGCAGTGAACAGTCGGGTTAAAGGCGTCTGTGGTGGTGAATAATCGAGGTGTCAACAATTGTCCCAAGGTAAAGTGTTGATGGCCTGAGCAAGACAAAGCTTTGGTTGGAGTGTCAAAGCAGGATACTTGTGCATCTAACTGGGTAAGTGATTTGAGGCATCGAACAAGCTTGATCGAATAGCACTCGTCACAGACCAAGCAAGTGTAATTAGTCAATCCGGGATGCCATGCTTTTAGCATGTCGACCAAGTGGAAGTTGGAGGAACTTTAAGGAAACTTCTTATGGAAAAAACTTTTTCAAATTCTAACCCTAACATGCCTGATTTCAATGCATTTAATATGATGTGACAAGTATCCTATTATAGTAAACTATTATGCAACTACATGCGCTTTGCCTTTTAAAGGTAGCCATTCAATCAAAACTTACTCCATGTATCAACCTTGTAGCATTCCAAGGGATTTGTGCTTATACAAATCCCTATAACTACCTATGCGGTTTCCTATACACTAAGCCTATAAATAGCATAATCACAACAAAAGATCGCTTTTTTGCAATCTCTTTGTTCTATTATTGTGAAATTCACTCTTTTGCATAAAACTTCTTTCGAAAACTTCTCAACCTTCAATCTTCTTCATCACCTTTCACAACTATGTCAGCTAACATAGGTAAGATGGGTTCGGACTCGTCACGGCACATCTTTGACTCTAAGTCTACAAAGAGTGATCCCCCTACCCCACCCCCGCAGTAGGAGAGGACGAAGTCTTGTCGCTAACATAACTCAACGAATCCATTAAGATGGCAGTAAAGGTGCTAGATAAGGCCAAACTCATCAACGCCATTCCAAGGGACGTATATGCATATGCTACCTTACCCCTACTTAGGGATTTATTCAATGCGCTTGGGATGGGCAATGGCCCTAGTGGTCGGGTGAGTAAAAGTAAGCCATTTGCTTGCAATTGGATCTTGAGTAACTTCGTTTTTTTAGGTGATCCCTGGATAGCAGATATGGTTACTGAACAGAAAGAAGCAGGTGGCCCTATTATTAAGGAAGCGCTTCGCGGAATTTGAGAAGTGCCTGGAGTTTAAGTAGCACTTCCCTCCAAGTAGCTTCGAAAAAGAGCTCTTCAACTTCCACCAATGTAGTTCGATACAAGTCCCTCCCAATAGGTAGAGGGTGACAAGGGCTTTCCAAGCACTCTGTGAGTATTTAGTGATAAGGGCTACTCCCAAGCTTTTCAACCACTTCTATATGTAGAAAAGCATGAGGGGTGGTCGTACTTTTAACCCCATCCTAGAAAGAAACTATTTTGTGGCCTTACAAACTCAATAAAGGGTTGACAAGATGACTACGTAGTGGTTAAGTTGCCCAAGGAAGCAAATTTTTAGAGGCAGTAGATCGAGCCTATTCAAACCAGCACTTAAAAGGGGCTTAGCCCCAGTGATGCAAAGGCTTAGCAAAAGATCCAGGCCTTCATGGGCCTCAAACATGGCCAAGAGATAAATGCCGCAGAGGTCATAGAGAGATACTTCCGGTATTTGATATCCGATCTCCAAACTCTTCCCTAACATGAAAAAAGTTGTAGTAAAGAAATGGGCTGAAGGTACAGGTTTGTTCCTTTTGCAAACACCTTCATTTATTATGCTAATGTAGAGATGCTTCGTCGAACGTCTTTTTTTGTAAAATGAGAGGATCTTCCTTGTCCATACCGGTCATGGCAGAGTTGATGAATGTTAGTAGTTGTTTCTTTTATTTTTACCTTATTTTTCTTTTTCCTCACTGTTTCGTTCTATTTTCGCAAGCAAAAATTTGGTTGCCAGGGTTCTCCATCCCTTTGTGGACAAGCTAATAAGCCGTCAATAGGTAAGGACTAAGGTGTCCAATCTGAAGGGCAAGGCAATGCAAGCGAAGTCAGGGCTAGGGAGACCGACAAGGTCTAATAGTGGCTGTTCCTCAGGGGATTGCCATAGGTCTTTAAGCAAAGCTACTAGCTATAGAGCCTTTAGGCATAGCTCTTCCTTCCCTTACCCTTATCCGTATTGCCAAGCCCATTATTGTAGGGGATGAGCCTGTTAGTGATGAGGAGTCAAAGATATAGATACTTACCCCTCTTATAGGGAGGGAAGAGAAGATAGTCGAAGCTGTCGCCTTACCTGAAGTGGTAGGGCTAAAGAGGAAGACTCCTAAAACAGTTAGAGAAGTAATGCTTGGAGCCAAGAAGAAGAGGCTACTAGCGAGGGTGCCTTTAAGCCAAGCAACTAAGTTCAAGTAGCCGACGGCTCATCCTTACAAGTGTATCAAAGAACTTAAGGATGAATTTTTTAATGTCCTCAACAAGTTTAGATTCCTAAAGATTGAGCTAGACTCGTTCAAAGAAGTATTGTACGTCTCCCGGAGCAAAGAGCTCCTGAGGGCAAGATCAAAAAGGTCAGGGGAAAGCTGTTGAGGCCAAAATGGGAAGTCTAGGCTAATGACCTTACATTGCGACATTGAACTCTCAACTACTAAGCCTCATTAAGGTCTTATACCCTAATAACCAGGCCATCCTTGAAGAGTTGTCTAAGGTAAGTAGGGGTGACCCTATAGATATGGCGGGCCATTTGAACACGCTCATGCGGTAGGTAAGCCTTCGTCTCTTTACTTTGATATGTGTTGCCCTTATCATCCAACTAACCTTAGCTTGTGCTTCTTTGCAATAACACAGCCAGCCACTACTTCAACTAAGCAAGTATGATGCTACTCGGAAAGAGATAAAAGGCTTTTGAGAGGCATTACACATGGTTGAAAAGGACCTATAAGAGGTAGAGTCCTCTACTAATAAATATTTAGATGAATTCGCTAATGTTAACTCGCACCTACGCCGCTCTTATGTGTAGGTGGCTGGGCTTTAAGGGCGGCTAAAGGATGTAAAGCAAGAAGGAGAAGCTACTAAAAAAGCTAAAAAGGGGGCCAAAGACCTGAAGGCTAGGCTTGAGGCTGAACACAGGATCAAGGCTCATCTCTCTTAAAGATTGGATGAAGAGAAGGAGGTTAAGGCCTAGCTTGAGAAAGAGAACGCTAAGCTGAAGGTGTCAATCACCAGGTTACAAACCGAGTTGGCAATGAAGGCTTTCAAATGTGACAGTGTCAAAGCCACTTTGCTAGAGCTGGCTGATTTAAAGGTGGTTTTAGACTAGCAAGTCCAAGAGCTATAGAGGAAAGTTTCAGAGATAGAAGAGATCATCTCCAAAATGAAGAATTGGGAAGTCCTTATCGATACCATAGCAAAGAAGGTTGTTGCCAATAGTAAGGTGACAGACAAGTGGTTGGATGAGCTAAAAGACCTGTCCACTGAATACGCCCACTACATGAAGAGACAAGTGCTCTCCCATTACCTGGATCTCGACCTAAGCTTCTTAAGTTTTTTGGATTCCCCAACCTTTAGGGAGAAGAGGGAGGCTAAAGCGCAAAGGAGGGAGGCCAATCAAGTGGCCAATGGAGTTTAAGGCACCCCTTTTACTGTTGAGGCCAAGCAAAATGCTTCTATATCTACTTCTACCCCAGCAACTCAACAGGAGGTCACCCCTAAGTATGTTACTTAGGGTAATTAAGGTTAGGGTGATCTTCCCTCCAGCCCAAAGCTAGCCTCCCCAAAGGTCATCAATAGATCAGCGCTTTGAGTAGATTAAAGCCTTAGACTTTTCAGAGTTACTTAAGTTAGCTTATCCTAGGTAATAGTTTTGTTTTCCCTCTTGTATCCCAAGTTAAAATGCTAACCTTAATTTTGTAACTTACAAGTAATGAATGAAATTTCAACTTACTCATATCCCCCTTATTATGTACTTTAGCTTTTTCTCTCTCCCCTCTCGCTCCCCCCCACCTACCCTACCACCCACAAACC